>JBBMKA010000029.1:295290-315652 GCA_037833695.1 Sechiopsis laciniata
CTATTTCAGGGGCATGATTAGACTGTTTTAGAACTCCTATATTTTCCTTTTTATGTTTTTCGAACTTATGGGTACCCTTTACTACTATATTTTTTATGGCTTTGCGAATTTCTATTTATGCACTGAGACTTTACGGATTTCACTGTCGTTTTATCACGTATGCCCTGGCTGTCTACATTTTCATGCATGTAGAGTTAAGGACCTAGGTCTAGATCCAGATATGGGTCGAGTTCTTACATAAAATAAGTAGGAAAGTAAATCATAACTAAAAGTAAGTCTTTTTTTTATATTCGTGACCGTCTGAGCCAACTTGTCCGCGCCTCGACTAATGTCGTGAGACCCTACAATATTTGAATGTTAAGAAAACGCTTAAAAAATTAATTTCTAGCTAGGTAGGTGATCACTATAGATTGAATCCATCACTTTTTGCACCCTAATGCTCTCGTTAAACACTAGGTCACTCCATAATGATTAAAAATAAGCCTTATTGAAATGAAGTAAAAGTGTTCAGTTTTGAAATATAATGAGTAACAAATTGAAACTTAAACCTCAAACTTAAAGACTAAAAAAGTAATCGTTCCTAATATATATATATATATATATATTTGCAAAGCAGTCCTTGAAAAAAAATTGAAAATTACAAACCACATCCACATTGAGGAGCAAATGGTTGTGGAAGGAATTAATGTTTGAGAGCTCAGCTTGAAGTGAATCCAATTTGCTTTGGTTGCGAGAGCAGCCAATAATTGTATGGCCACGTTTTGCCAATTCCAATGCCAAGCCTCTACCCAACCCTTTGCTCACACCTGTTATTAACACAATCTTTGGGAAAAGTGCCTCTTCTACACGTCCAATCTCTTCTTCCATGCGTCGAATTAAATAATATGAGGTTCGATCCCAAAAGACAAGTGTTCTTGAAATCCATAAACAAAATCAAGTTAAGGAGATTACGGAACAGAGCAAATTTTCTAAGATTCATGAGGGTGAAAACTAAAACTAAAGCAGTTTGAAATATTTATAGATAATCCAAAACACTTGATAGTTTAAAAGAATTAAGGGATTAAATGCACTGAAAATAGAAAAGAAATTGGTACCTTGCTTATTTGTGATCAAAATGGCAGATCTGAAGTGTGGGTGATGATACCTAAGACGATATATAAGGTCTAAATTCTGAGTGGGTCACTGGAAAAGGTGATTTGTTATTGTACCAAATTTAGTTTGAAACAATTAAATTTGTGTTTCGATCATTTAAGCCACGTTTGATAATAATTTGTTTTTTATTTTTTATTTTTTATTTTTTATTTTTTGTTTTTAAAATTTAAGTCTACAACAACTACTTTACTATATGATTTTTCTTACTTGGATACCTACATCTTACATATATTTTGAGAAACTAAACTAATATTGAAAATAAAAAAAGTTTTGAAATTTGGTTATAATTCACATGTTTTCTGGAGAAACGTTGGATACATCATTCTAGAAAAGATGGAACACGTCATAGAAAATTTGAATAAAAATAAACTTAATTTTCAAAGATAAAAATCAAAAGGTTATCAAACGGAACTTTAATTTTTTTATTTTTTATTTTTGAAATTTAAGATTACAACTACTCTTTCAACACGTGATTTTCATTGGTTTGAAATCTAAATTTTACTTATATTTTCTAAACTCAAACCAAAATTTAAAGCTAAAATAAATCATTTCCAAATATTTCTTTTGGTTTATAAAATTTAGATGAGATTCTCATATTTTCTTAAAATAAAATGAAATAGAGAATTTGAGCCAATATAAACTTAAATTTTAAAAATCAAAAATCAAAAATCAAATAAGGTTAGCTTATAATAATTCACCAAACACATGGAAGCCAGCACCTAAAAAAATGCAAAGGGGGAAGGGCCCACGGCTGAACCAAACGTGATGAAGACCTTAGAAGGATAAGATGATAAGATAAGATGAGAAGTAAGCATGGATTTAGTTTTTCTTTTTCTTTCTTACTTTTCCTTTTAAAGAAACAAAAACTCAAATAAACTTTTTTCAAAAAATAGAATATCGTCTTGGGTCCAAATGTGTAGGGGGCGTTTGGCTGACGAGTATGGATTTCCCATGATATATAATATGGTATGGTATGAGTTCAAAAAATTAATGTTTGGAGCATAGATATAATAAGATAGTTTTAATAAAAGTTATTATTTAGGATACATGTGTGATATAAATTGAAGTGGGAATATAATGTAGTTTTGTTTTTCGTAAAAGAACTTGTAAACTAGTTATTGCGATAAAGTTGAACTTAATTTTAATTGAAATTGATTTAATGTTATTAATAATTTAAATACAAGAAAGAATCAAATATGAACATATTTCTAAATTTTAAGAAAAATGTTAATTTAATCATCAAACTCGATATTGAAAAATCTTGTAATAAAGTGTATAGAGACTTAATTAGATTTTGCAAGCCAAAGATTTTGAATGCACATAGAAAAGATGGATAAGAAGATATATATCATCAAAAAATATTATAGCAACATCCTTGAAAAAAGATTATAGCATCAAAGGGGATTAAGACAGAAAGATGTTCTATCTCCATTTCTCTCAAGTATTATTTTGGTTATGAAAAAATTTCCAAGATGAGGACATTTCTTACCAATTAGTGTTATTTTGATTATAATTTGATATCACCAAACCCCTCTCTTGCATTATTATACTTGCTACCATCTTTGTTCTTACCTTTACTTTTGTGTGATCCCCTAGCATCGGTTCTCAAACTGTAACCAAAAAGTCTGCCTGATTTGTATGAGCTCCCGTACTCGAATTACCTCGAATGTTGAAATACGTAAACGATTATACTACTATCCTACTTTCAAAATAGAGGGATTTTTGTAATTTTCTCTGGATTGTAATTTCATACATCAATCAAATCGTTTCTTATTCATGAAAAAAAAAAATCCATAACTCAATTTTTTAGCTATATAAACAGGGATGTCTCCTAATATTGTTATGGTTTATATGCTCCTCTACAGTAGTGGCTTCAACAAATTATTAATAGCCATATCAGTTATTAAGCTTTAATTTGATAGGATCTCATTTACAGTCCTCCGGACATCATAAGAACACCACCGGACCATCATCCTTCACACAAGTTCAGAAAAGCAATTTCTATCAGACATCAATTCCTGCGAATCGACCAAGCTTTAGAAATATACTTGCAGACTTCAAAGCTAGCTTTACTGCCAATGTTTTAGAACACGTTTACTCATCATCTGATTCAGTTTCTATGCTGCAGTGTAAAAAAAAAGTTCTTTTTTTTGGCAAATCCTACTTGAAAAACAACCTTTAAGTAAGAAATAATCATTCTGAGAGGTCAAACCTGGAGGAGAAACTGCAAATGATCATTTTCTTCAGTGTTCATTTCAAGGTTGCTACCGCTGCCATTTACTAAGTCCCGGTATCTGCAACATAAAGTTTTACATCATGAGGTTGGCTTATGAGATAGTTTTTTTTTTATTACACAAGTGTCTGGACTAACTTATACACACTTCGACTATTTTCATGAAACATAACGCATAACCCTATAACATTTGGATGTTAAAGGAACCCGTTGAAAATTAATTTTTAAGTAAGTGGCTACCCTGAGGTTGCCCCCATGAAATAGTAGAACAAAAAAGATAACATTATGTACAAACGGAGCCTTCACTTATTCAGTTATTCTTCATCTAATCCTTCTTATAAGGGGGCTTAACAGATCAAGTTTATTCCTTTTAAGGGATTAAAATATCAAAACTTATTCCTTCCTCTGATCCTTCTTTTAAGGGACTTAAAAAGATATAATATCTTGCAATAACAAGATTGGCATTTGATACTAACCTCAACACCGTGTGGACCTATACGGTTGTGAGATATAAAATTTAGTATCAGATTTGAAAACTCATCGGGGTTATCTTCCTGCACAGTTCATATGATAATTATGGCTCACAAAACATAGTAGCAAGATGGAAGAATTCATTTTGTCATGTTTGTAACGAAGAAAACCTGAATAGCATGGCCAGTATGTTTGACTACCACCATCTGAAACTTCCCTTGCATTTGACCAATTGTAAGTGTTCTGTCATGAAACATGATACAATTCTTTAGAACCTCTACTTAAAAAAATTTAGGTACTTGAAAAAAAACACAAATAAAATGAACAATCACATTTTTATTAGTAAAAATATTTGAGAATGAAGGTCTAGACTACAGAGATCTCCAAGAACCACCACAAGAATTCAGACAAGCAACGTACACTCAATTACACATGTTCGTACAAGCATTACTTATCTAAGATCATGTTCCCAAGGGTGGCGCGGTGGTCGAACACTTGGGCGCTCCCCTCAAAATTTCAGGTTCGAGACTCACCTTTGACATTAATTTGTGGACATCTGCATATTCGAGGCATGGTTATCCTGAGTATGGTGGAGCAAAACTTTCATTTCCCGGTTTCCAAAAAAAATACTTATCTAAGAGATCATAATCTCTTCTACTGTTGAAAATAAGTACAGTATTGCAGAAGATTTGCACGGGTAAAGGACTGCATTATGCAACTGGTCATTAGAAATGAAATTATGGACTGAGCGGGTAAGTTCAAGCATGTAACTTCCGTCCTGTCTCTGTTACCTCCTCACCCCAATTCCCAGGGAAAAAGATAGTTCCCTCTATAGCTTATTCTCACTCAAATTTCTTCAAATACTTTGATACGCTTCATCATTCATATGTATTTGGATCTAAAAAAACTAATAAAATTTATCTCTATTTGGTTGAAAGTTTAAGTAATCCCATTTGAACCTTAACAATTTCTTCAACCAAGTCAGACTTTTATTGTTAGGAGACAAATTATTGGCCCCATTTTGATTGATGAGGCTGTAGTGGATCGAGATACAAGAAGAGAAAAGTGTCCTGCTTGATTATCTCAACTGGCTCATGAGAAAATTGACTGAGTTTCTTGATAGCATTCTTTCAGTTGTAGTTAAAGGTATAGGTCCTGAATGGAGGAAGTAGATGTGTGAATGTATCTCTAGAATAGCCTAATCTGTAATCATCATTCATCAATGGCAAACCAAGGGGGATTCTGTTCTTGCTGGTGGCTGTCTGTTTGAAGATATACCCTCCTCTTCCAGCTCATTTTCGTAATAATCTTTGGAGTCTTGCTCCAAAGAAGTTTGAACTCTTCCTTTGACCCCTAACTCAACTATACAAAAGATTATCTTAGCAGAAATCTCTCTTGCTCTCTCAAATCAAAATTATGCTCCATTTGTAAGAAAGGTTTGGAGGATGCTAAGCATACTATCAGCTCTTTCCACCTTTGTGGTGATAGAATGGTTTAAGTTTTGAGAAACCTGCAAGGTAGCAACCTTTCCAAGAGATATGCTGAGGATTTGGTGGTCCATGCTCTTTCAGGACAGGATAAAAAAAACATGAGGTCTTGTGGACTATTGTCTTTTTTGGAACTCAACGAAAGAACCTTCCAAGTTTTTGGTGTACTAGAAATAATCTTTTTTGTAATCACCCTAATATTTTTGTGTTTCCACGTTCTTTTGTTGTACATACTTTTCTCTTGTGGAATAAATAGCTTTGTTCCTTGTCCAAAATACGAAAATAGTTTCAATATCCTAATTCATTAACACATGAAATTTATACATGAATTAGATAGAAATATTTGAATTGATAATTCAATCAAATTCAAATGTTTGGAACCTGCTCAAGTGTTAAACATATTATTTACTCCAAATGAAATCAACTTCAGAATCAAACCAAAATACAATAGACACAGGACGTGTTTAATAACCTGTCCAATCTGTCTGTTCCGGCTAGCAGCAGAAGCTTTGGAACAGGACATGAAAGAAATTTTTCTGAAAGGCCCTCATACCTGCAAGATCATTAACCAACTTACTAAATACAACATATCAAGGACATAAATGCCATAAAAAGGTCAAATGAGCTTGACCAAAAAGTTGCATGTCATCAGAGAAAAAGTGTTAAAACAATAACAATCTAAAATTATGGTTAGTTCACCATTACTTCAGATGATACTGATCATGAAATTTAAAAAAGATTGCTTCACTTTCAGCCTGAGATAATTATTTCCATGATGAAGATAAACATCTAAATTTCAAATCATCATGGAGTGACCTAGTGGTCAAGAGAGACTTACGTAACTAAGAGGTGATGGGAGTTCAAAAAAAAACTAAAGGATGATGGGTTCAATCTATGGTAGCCACCTACCTAAAAATTAATTTCTTAAGGAATTTCTTGACATCTAAATGTTGTAGGGTCAGACAGTATGTCCCATAACAATAGTCGAGGTACGTGTAACCTAGCCCGGACGGTTACAAATTCTAACAATCTATACATGTGTGTAGGGCAATGTCATTTTTTAATGTTAAATCTGACTGTTTGCATCAGAGCCTGGAGACTTTTCCAGGATCTCGCCTTCCTTTGGCACAAGATAATTGTGAGCAGGTATGGTGCGTTAGCCTTTATGGGGTGGTGAGTGGGGATCATGACTTCTCTAAGAATCCTTGGAAAGACATTATTGAGGGATTCCTTTTCTTTGCTAGTTTTCTTTAATCTTTCTAGTGTGGTGGATGATGGTAGAGACATTTTCTTTTTGGAAAGAGAGATGGATGAGGGATAGTCCTCTCTGAGATGATGGGAGAGACACTTTTCATTATTTTTTTTTTTTGATAGGAAACAGAAACTTTCATTGATATATGAAAATTTACAAAAGATCAGTCAATAAACTTACAAAAAACTATGCCAGTTGGACAATTGTGTAGAAAAACTATAATCTTTAAAAGGTTGTATACTATGTGCCCATGAGATTGCAAGTACAGTAATGGGTTTTTCATTTATCTCTTATGAAAATCGCTAGGTGGTATGTTTTGGCTCATTCATGGGATTTTCCTTTGCTTTATTTGGGTTTCATAGGTCATTTTTCTGACAAGGAGTTATCGGAGTTGGTTTCCTTACCTTGTTTTGTTGTGTTTGTTTTTTTTTCTTTTAATGTTCCTTAGCATATGGCTTCTCATTGTTAGATTCTTAATCCTTCCGGGGGATTCTTGTGTTGTTCCTTCTTGAATCATGGGACTCTATTTTTGTGTCGTTATAAATGGTGAAATTTTTCAAAGAAAGATGAGTTTTTTACCTGACAAGTTCTCCATAGCCAGAAACCTTAGAGAGGATGTTGCAGAAGGTTCCTTCCTTAATGGTGCATTTTGTATAGAAAGGTGAATGAAGACCTTAATCACCTTCTTTGGTTTTGATGTGTGGAACGAGTTCTTCAAGAATTTCAGATCTGTTTAAGCTAGGTAACAGAAATATGATGGTGGAGCTGCTTTCCTCCCCTTCCGTGAAAAAAAAAAAGCTTTTTTGTGGCAAGGCGCGTGTGTGCCATTCTGTGGGACTTTCGATTGTTGACATGAGGTGTTTCTCATAGTTAGGTCTTCCTTTTTGTGGGCTTCTTTTTTGTATACACTTTCATTCTTTTCTCAATGGAAACTTGGTTTGTCATAAAAAGCCCTCGATTTTAAAATTTGTGTCCTAATAAATCCTTGCATTTTCAACTTTATGTTGAATGAGTCTTTGAACTCTTAAAAATGTCTAATAGATTTTTGAACTTTTATTTTTGGAATAAGAAACAATTTCATCGATGAGTAAAATAAAGGAGAGAATTCCAATACCTAAAGGTGATCAGTAGAAGGATTTCTAATTGGAGATGAAAAAGGATAAGCTAAAAAGGCTCAAAAGATCATTATTAAATAATTTCATTGATGAATGAAGTAAATGAGAGAACTTTAACACTTCAAGGTAATTACAAGAGGGATCTCCAATTGGAGATGAAAAAAGATAACTGAACAAGGTTCAAAAGATAAATATTGTGATTTGAGACTTGGTTTTTATAATTGCCTCGACACTATTTTTGCATCATTAATTTTTTCTCTTAAACTCTCATAGTTTAAATCTTTAGAAACCTCCTCCCATCTGACTAGGTGATGTCCTTTTCCTTCATCGACTATCTCCTAGAGAGTCTCTCATATGCTTCTCCAAACTTTAACACACAAGAAACTGGCATTTTGAAGGGGTAACCTAGACGAAGGCCTCTGATGGCTAAGGTCGTGGGCATACTAATGGAATATCTCAACGAACGAATACAATTCCAAATCCAAGTACGCCATGACTTTTTCCAGAAAATCTCAATCCACGTGATCGAAGGCTTTGTCAAAATTGATTATAAAAGTCACTCCTTCCAATAAGTTAATAACCTTCATTGACACTGATCCCTTTTAACTTTAAATGCATTCAATTTTCAATATTAAGAATCTTAGATTTAGTCATATTCATTATGAAATTGTAATAAAACATGGAAGAACTGTCCACTAAAATAAGAACAAAACCTCAAATATTGGAGATTTTTAATGCAATAATTTTTCTAATCATTTACTGATTAAAATTTTTATTTTGTAAATGAACTAAATTCCAGAACAAATAATGTATGGGAAAATTATAAAAGTGGAAATTAAAATTAAATACAAAATCAAAAACTGGATTAATTATTAGAAGGCACGTGCCCTAGCTGAGAGCCTGAGACTCGAACCCTGCACCCGCCTAGGGTAAAGGATATGTAAAATAAAAAATGAAATACAAATTAGAAAACATGCCACAAGGGTTTGAAACCTGGACCCCACCCCGTATTGTAGGACATGACCCCTTGCTACTAATAATTTTGATATTGTTATATTTAAAATGAAACAGTAATTTAAGAACAGACTAGAATGTGGTTGCAAAATAAGTAGTAAATGATTTTCATTTTCATACCAGTTTCTCCAATACTGTTCCGTTTCTACCAGGTTTGCTCGGTAGGTGTAGCTGCACAAGAAATCAAGATATTTTATGACTACAGAACTAAGATCTAAGAAGTTGATGGAATCTGCTAATCAAGAAGTTAAAAATGAACAAGCTTTTATGAACAATATAACTGTCAGAAGTGACCTACCATTTCTTAGAATCATCGTATGTAACTGTAGAGGGAATTGATACACGGGCAGAGTCAACATTCCTTAAAGAACCTCCTTTTACACTCCATTCAATCTGCAGATTCATGCATTTTTCAATTGGTTAACAGGGTCATACTCTGATTCAATAAGCTAACGATAAGAAGACATCGATTTTGTGGAAGAATATAGCAGATCAAAATGTGTTATTTCACCTATGGTCGAAAGGCTGTCAGATGAGAAAGACATTTATTTTTTAATATGAAATACCCTAGGGGTGATACTAAAAAATTAGTTGAACAAAAATTAATAAATAATATCAAATAGCCAGATGTAGATATATACAGATCCAGTAGATAAAGGAAACCAGTAAAGATTCAAAGACATAGACATAGAAACAGTACAAATATTTATATACTGTTATCCCATTAACACTGATCCCTTAACGTTCACCAAGTAACAAAACACAAATTTAGAAGCAAAACGTCCAAAACTAGAGGCAGATAGTGAAGTACCACTATTAAAAATTGACTTTTTTTTTTAATCTTCATGAGTGTCCAAGCCAGCTTACGCGCATAACAATTATTCTCACGTGGCATACCACCCTTACCCTAAAATATTTGAATGTCAAGAAAACTTGTAGGAAATTATTTCCTAAGTAGGTGACCACCATGGATTGAATCCATAACTAAAACCATAATATGCATTACTTTTCAAGTTATATCTTGGTGTAAACTAAACCCTCTATTTTCGTCTTATAGTTTTGATGTACTAGTTAACTACTAGAGATCGTTTATCTAATCTTATAGTCTATTATACTATATTGTAATTTCATGAATCAATGAAATTATTTCTTATCCAAAAAAAATATGCATTAGTCAGCAAGTGTAATGTACTCTAGACTCTAGAGGCACATGGAAGAATATATATGTTCTAGTATTCTAGAAGCATTTTATCAGTTTTTTAAGGGGAAATAATCATTTTGTTAACAATTAAAATCCTTTTTTTCAAGTACAAAATTATGTCAAAAACAAGATAACTCATCAACACTTAAGTCACTGTCACTATAATTATTTTACTGACTCTTTTGATTTACTTTAGATTTCTACGGTTCTACCAACGGTTTATTTCATTTAGTTCATTATTTAATTTTATAGTTCAAATGGAAAAGTCATTCTCTCAGACGGCAGGGCATGGGTATTGGGTAAGAAAACGAATGTCCAAAGGACTAAAGCTAAGAAATAAGCATCACCTTGGAGGAACAAGAAACATCATTACGAAACACATAAATATTGTTCAAGACCAGGGATATAATTGTGTACCGCTTTCTCAATGCTAGGAAAATGTTGCATCCTGTTGGATAAGATTTTTTGCATATGAATCAATGAAGCCATGGCAGTTCCCTAAATCCAAAAAGTAGCAGGAAAGCTGAAAATTGCTTCAAAATTATGATTCATAACTCTCAACTCTGGAAATACCAACATAACAGTAAAACATACCTCCACAACGTCTACAACTACTAGACCAGCTAGGCTAGGTAATTCTCTCTTTGCAGAAACATGTATAGCAACTGAACCTCCCATACTGCTTTAAATCATTCCAATGAGCATATAAGTTTTATTAAAATTTGGAGCAGAACTGGCACAATTTGTAACTATATTAGATAGATTTCATACTTCATCTTGTGCTCACTATCAGACTTAATTTGTAACTATGGTCCTTTTGCAAGAAACCAAGATGGACAGTTTCTTATAAGCTTTAGCCTTTTGCGTCTTTCAATACACATTATTGTTTTAGGGTTTAGAAGACTAATATCTTTCTTACTTGTTTATACCTTTTTTAAGGGCAAAACTAGCTAATTACTAAAAGATACACTACCTGTGACCAACAAACACAATTGCAGGAGGTGAATCTCCATACATGGTCTTTATAACTTTCAAAACGTCGTTGCACATAGTCTGCAAATTTAATTAAAAACGTCATAACTGGCAAACAATTTCAAAGTGTAATAGAAAACTTATAAACTAAAAACTAGCTGAACAATCATTATGTCAGCATATCAGTAACCTCAATTGATAGGTCAAGATCATTCTCAGAAGATGATTTTCCATGTCCTCTTAAGTCCATTGCAACTACTCTAGCTGTTTCCTTTATTATACCAGCTGATAGAGCAAAAGAAAGCCTAGTGAAACAACTTTTGAAAATTAGTCAGGTAAAAGAGAATATATTACCGATGTAATGCAAATTACTGCTAGAAATGTGTTAAGGAATACTGAAAACAAAAGGAAAATAAATTAAATACAAAAATAATTAACCAGAGTACAAATTAATGGAAATATGGAAAGGATACACTCAATCAAACACTAAAAACCTAAAGAAAATTAATTTCTAAATATGTGGCCACCATAGATTGAACTCACTCTTGACCACTAAGCCAACCCATGATTGTTGGGTGTCCATATTCTTACCGCCCAGACAATAAAATGCAGAAAATTATAGAAGTACGAGAAAAATAATCACACACCCAGAGTAGCCTCCTCCATGTAGACAAAATACAACGGGTCCTTCTTTTCCCGCCATATATACATGAAATACCTAGAAGGATAATGCATATTAGACAAAAAAGGAGCAATGCCCTAAAAGTTTACTCCTATGTTTGCATGTATACAAGTATACAAGTGTTTGTCTGAGTGTGTTTACTCTTGTGTACGTTGGAGAAAGATGCAAATTAATACTCACATCGTTTGAGTTTGGAATGGAAATATCATCCTCTTGGTCAAAATATTCAAGCCAATCTACAGGAGAGTACTTCAGTGCAGAATTCCTACAAGACAATTTGGAATAAAAAACTAAATCCAAGCGCCAATACTTATACATCATCTTTATACCAAAAAAAGACTCAATCCGACATGAATTCATGCATTCACATCAAAAAGCAGTAGAAGTGATTACATGAAACCTTAGAATAGAATAAATCTTGTTCTCCGCAATAAACAGAACACAAATAAAAGATGAAAAGAGTTCTGTTCATGTCAAACATTGACACACATTAATCACTAAGATCTTATATTGAAATGAACGGACCTGAACATGAAATAGGAAGCAAAGAAGTAATCCACGGACACAGGTAAATGGTAACATAACATTTAGGCTTCTATCTACCAAAGTAATTCCACATATTTTTTTGTCACAAAACCTAAAGTTGTAATTCAGTCTGCTATTTTTTTCCACTAATTAAAACTAGAAACTTCATTCAATAAAACTGTCAAAAAGATTCTCCATGCATTCAACACAATGTGGAGGGAAAGTAAGGAAAACAAATAACGCATTGTGCTTCGAGGAGTTAAGACAATTAAAACTAAAGAACTTCAATCGAGAACATGACGAAAAACTCCATACATTAACAGATCTCTGGATTCAGTTCAAAACAATTCAGCAGAAATGAAAGGTCAGATAGTCCACCCAGAAATTATGAAAACATAGTGCAGCAACACGGAAGTGGGAAAATGGAGAAAGTGGTGGTATGTTTGAGAACTTACAGAGTTGGAGGGCGATCGGGCTTGGAGGCGAAGACCGATTTCTGATTCTCCAGCGGTTGCCCTTGATCTTCAGAAACATCTTCAGGAAGGGAGCCAAGGGGCGAAGATGATGATTCCATTGATTGATTGATTGCTTCGAGATCAATTAATTGTTTAGTTTAACAAAAACCAAAAGATGAGAATAATGTGATGTGTTCCAGATTGCTAAGTAGAATAACTTCAAAACAAAGCAACTCTGCAAAAGAGGTAGAAAAAGAGAAGTAAACAGATAGGAAATTCTTGGCCGCTGCAAAGCTTACTACGTTAGAATGGTATATATGGCCAAAATAAAATAGGTTTTCATTAAAAAAAAAAGAAAAGAAAAAAGTAGTTCAGAAATCTTTTGGGAAAATTTCTGAACTTGAATGATAAAACCCATAGATACAATCATGAATCTCAGCAAAAGCACCAAGAAGAAACATTAATCTTAAAATTAAAAAAATAATAAAAAATAAAAAAACTACGAGATGAATGCCGAGCATCATAATTCCTTTAAATCCAATGTCACCGATTCTACACCATGCTAAACGATCAAACAAGATAAACTTACATCAGAATTTGTAAAATTCGTAAAACGAATTCAATCCTTGAAATGTTCGGATCAAAAAAGATGCAAAACACAATCGGAGAACCCATTAAAAGAAACAACGAACAAAAGCAGAAGTTAACATTCACGGCAGATCTTTGAAGGCCAAGCTAGGTATAGAAATTGGGTGTGTAGAATTACATACTTACAGTTCCTTAAACGGAAACGTGAACCATGATCTGTTCTCTGCTACTGCTTCACTCACTGAATGATCTCGAATGCAAAAGCGGAGAAGAAGAGAAAGGTACGCTACGTGAAGAAAAGATTCTTACAACTTTGTTTCTTTTTCAGTTCTTTTTAGCGTTGGGCCGTGGGCTCATTCGGGTCAAGCGAATGGGCTGGGCTGTAGAGGTATAGAGTTGGGCCTGAGATTTTTGTTATAAACTAGCCATTTTCTACCCTTCCCAAATGACCAAATAATAAATTTTATGATTACTAAGTTATACAATATATTATTAAAGGCTGAAATTCCACGTTTTTTTGGCAGAAAAGCACATTTTCTAGTCTTCAGGTTTTATGTGAAATTTCTCCAAACATTGTAATAATACTTAATTCAAGGTAACAAAATGGTTTGTTATATAAAAAATTGTTGACTAAAATTATAACTAAATTTTAATGGATTAATAATAGGATATTTGTTAGATAGCAAATTATATCATCTCTATTTTAATTATAACAACTTTTTTAAAATATTTTATGAATCAAAATTTTGCTATATTTGATTTTCTTATTTTTATTTTTATTTTTTTGAAAAAAAAAATCCAACTAGAACAAAAAATAATGAAATGCTAAAGATTACAATTGGGGATTAAAAAATGTACTTTTCATATAATGTTTGATTTTGAAATAGGACAAAAAGTTCTTTGGTCACCTATTTTAGTGTTTTGATTTTTAAAAATATATATATAACGTTTATAGAAAAATAAAGGATACTAAAAAAGAAAAATACACAATAGTGTCCAAACCCTAGACCTTGAATTTGATAAGGTTTCTTTACAGCCAACCAAACACAACTTTTCGTTATAATTTCAAATCTCACTATAAACACCATTTACTTTAAATGTCAGTCGGATTTTAACGAACTCAAGATCGAAAAACATAAATTATTCTTTTGAAATATAAAATGTAAACGTCAATCAAACAAATTCCATCCATAAAAAATAAAAATTAAAAAAAAATTAAAAAAAAGGGTCCATTTATCTCCTAAATTATTAAATTAAGGCAAGAGTGAGAGTGACCTGCATTTGCACATTCTTCATCTCCATTTTTTCTCTTCTTTGAGTTTTACTTGCTTTGAAGGCATGCTTTTTCTTTACAGATCTCCTTTCTTTCATAACTCAAAATAGAAGGTTGGGTTTCGAAACCTCACAAGTGTTCTTAATTATAATTTTTTTTTTTCAGAGTTCAAACCTTAGGATGAACACGAGCACCCCAAATTAAGTTTCATCATCATCATATATATATATATAATGAGTTTTGCAAGAGGTTAGTAATGGATGAAATCTCAAGGACCAGACACACCTTTTACGGTTATTCAACAGCTTGGCATTTAATAATATTTCAATATCATATCTACAAATCAATAACTGAACATTAAAGTCAATTCGTGTCTAACTCAATAAATACCATGCATCTGTTGAAGTAAAAGTTACAAATAAACGGGACTGTTCAAAACCCTAAATCCCTTATTCAGTATAAGGTTGGGATAGACGACACCAACCTTATAACAACTTGGGTTATTAATAAATGATTCTAACTTCCTGGGAACGAGCGTGATTACCTCAAATATAGTAGAGCAAAACTCCAATTTTTCGGTTTCCAGGTTTCCAAAAAATAAATAAATGATTCCAATTAGTTGGATAAAGTTGCACAGATCGAAAAATTTTCCTTGATTTTTAGATAAATTTGAAACTCAATCTGCCTTCATACTCTTGGAAATCTTAAATTAGATTTCAAAAACTCATGAGCATTAGAATCACAAAGCTTTAGAATGAAACAGATTCCTAAACATAATAAGCAATACAGCGCCACAGATTAGATCAAAACTAAATAAATTCATAATGCATAGGATTGTTGAGGAAAACAAAGCCCTTCAAATGACGCAATATCAATGCATGAAAACAGTGGCAACTAAAACCAAATAGGATGTTAATCTTGTCCCATAACCAAAAATACAAACAAGTCAATTCAAAAACATTTTAAGCAGAACTTCTAAAAAGCTGTAACATTCTCTCTGATAAATAGTGTGACAGATAAGGTTTGGATATAGGCTAATCTCAATTACCTGAGATCCTTGTCTAATCTTTTTCGTCTCATATTTTTCGGTAGATTAACTCAATCCTCATCTTCTTCATCTCCATCTCCTCCAGCAGCCTTCTTTGCAGCTGCCTTCTGGTTCCTTCTCTTCACCCTTCCGGGGCGGCCACCTCCGAACGGACTTGTGAGAGAGAAGTCTATGTGCTTCTGGGAATCAACCCTCACCATGAAAGAAGGAATGTTGACCACCTGCCTTCCAACCCTAGAGAAGAAAAATCGAAAAAAAAAATGTGAAAAAGAAACTACTAACAACTAATACTACACATCTAACTTACATATTGATAGAGGATATGTGAACATATTATCGAAGGCAGTTAATAAAAAGTGTTTAATCAGATTGATATTCTGACTCAAAGTTCTTAACTTGCAGAGCACTAAGGCAAAGAAAAATTCACAAATATTTACTCGAAAAGCTCTTAAAATTGTTTTGGAAAAACTTTGAGCTATGACAAATGTAGTTTTTGCCAAGCCAAAACTAATTTTAGGGACAACGTAAAAGATAGAAACAATCACATATAAGCAGAACAGAGAATTATAAATCTCTATAAAAGTTGACCATCAAGTACTAAGTATTTCAGAAAACCATGCAAAAACAAAGGATAATAGCTAATTGAAGGGAAAAAAAACGTAATTGGTATGCATAATCCAGAAAATATTAGACCTTCTAAGTAAATGAACTATGAAGCCTCTACCTTATATGCCTCTGCCTGATGAGAACTCTGGCATGGTGGATAGACTTAGCCATACCAGACTTGAACACGAGAGTTTGAAGACGACGCTCAAGGAAATTCTCGACAGTAAGGGCCAAGACATAATCAAGCTTGTTCTGACTCTCATCCAAAAGACCATACCTGTTCATCCTTCTAAGCAGAGCCTCTCCCTCAAAAATTCTTCGCGGGTTCTTTTCATCAAGCGTTAAAAGCATCCGAGCATTGTTTCGGATTCGGCTCAGTGCATATTGAACCCTCCACAACTCCCTCTTACAACGAAGCCCATACTCTCCAACCAATTTCAACTCTGCATCCAAACGCTCCTTCTCATAAGGACGTCGAGGTTTCTTGAAGGTCTTCCCATCTATATAATGATAAACCCACAAATAAAAATCATTACAACTCTCAGCAAAAGCACCCAGATGAAGCATTAGTATTACAAATACAATGCAGTGAACAAACTTATGGAAAAGTAATCCCATAAATCCAATCTCACCGATTCTACAACACAGCTCAACGATCCAACAAAAACTTATATCAGGAGATCGCAAAACGAGTCGTAAAAGTAATCCTTTGAAATTGTCGAGCTATACGGATCAACAAAAGTCTAAAACAAATTCAATGAAAAGAAAAGAAAACATTCATAGAAACCAACATCAGAAGTTCGAATTGTATACTTACAGTTCCTATAGAAGGAAACGTGGACCATGATCTCTTCGCTGCTCCGTCTTCACTTACCGAAATGATCTCGAATGCAAAGAAGAAGAGAAGAAAGGAACCTGAAGCGAGAGAGACTGGGAGTAATAGCTAGGGTTTCCGTACAGTTCTCATTTTATTTTAATTTGGGCCGTAGGCTCTTTAGCGTGGGAGTAACGGGCTGGGCTGAGAAAGATAAAGAAATGGGCCAGATATTTTTATGTTCGAAATTGTCATTAATTGTTTTTTTTATTTTTGAGAGACTAATCAAATTTAAAAAATAATTACAAATATGATCACTTTCCAAAAAAATTAACAAATAAATTCATTGGTATTAATGAGTATTTTCATATAATTTCTGATAATATTAATATTAATAAATATTTATAATATAGTACATTGGTATTAATGAATATTTATAATACATTATTAAAAACATAATTTTACATATATCAAATTTTTAAAAAAATCAATAAAATACCATTTATAGCACTTTTAAAAATATAATTACTTATATGGCAGAAAAAATACGATGGTCCTTGTAAATTGGCCCAAATCAATCAGTTCACTTATAAATTCACCTACGAACTTCGTGGAGCAAGCATATTCTTTTTTTGAGGAAAAAAAAACATATTCTTCTATAAACTAATTATTTTTTAAAAAAATATTATAATTATAATATGTGAACTTAAATGGTTATTCATAACAATTTTTCTTATTAAATGACTGTGGATGCAAATACTTTATAATTTACCTACATTTGCATTATTATGCGATGCATTTGCATTATTGTGCGAGAATAGTCCAACCAATATTATTTTCTTTAACTTTCAAATTGAGTGGAGATATAAAATGTAAGCCGACAAGAGCTCAACGACATCAGTGTGTACCTAATAACTCAAAGGTCTTGAGTTCAATTCTCCCACCCCGTATTGTTGCTCAAAAAAAATATATAAAGGCAAAAAAATTAAAATCGAATTTCAAAAAGATTTAAATTTCATCAGATAATAAATTCTAGCATTTATTTATTTTTATTGAGATTGGAGCTTTTCGAATGACAAAACTGTATTTTTTTTATAAAAAAAAAAAAAAAAAAAAACAAACAGTAACTTTTATTAAAAACATAAATCTGAGGCAAGCTTCAACAACATTACAAGACAGAGAGAAAATCCCATAAACTAAACAAAGCCTAATCCCAAAACCACTTTTGGGACTTCTAACATACCCAAAACAACTACAAAGAACCTCAGACAAACCAAACCATCGGTATAAGCCACAAGCTTAAAGAGAAGTCTTCGATGAAGGCCGTTGACTAAGCCCTAGATCCATCGTCAACACACAGTTTTGAACGACGTTAGGGGATAATCCAAAAATAATATTGATGATTGAGGCGCAAGATCCCACCAAAATCATATGGGTGTGAGTCTTAAGACTTTTACCCTCGAAACACCAAACAATTTGATACACCAAACTTCCTTTGTCCACCAGCTCCGAACAATGCAATAATAAAAAAAATAAAGCACAACTAATATAAGCTATTGACCTAAACATAATAAAACTCAACATTCTTCCAGAACATCACAGATTACACAACTAGCTCCAAAACGAAACAAAAGGAAATAGCAAAAAAAGTCCATCAAACTGAGGAGAGAGTTGCTTCTTGGCCTTTGAAAATCGAGAACTCGCCTGAGAAGAGTGATTGGAGCCCCGATTTGACCCGAAACTAAAGAATTGGGTGGGTTTAACCAAAACCCATCCAATCTGGTTAAACCAGACGTTAGGTTCAACTCGAACCAAGTAGACCGGTGATTTGGTTCAATCTCAAATCCAATCGAGTTCCCTAGCTGTCACACTTACCTTTCCAATCGGTCACTACATGATGAAGCTGCACGTCGCCAATTGTCAACTTTGACAGATCAACCTTCGTCGCAAGCTCACTCCAGCTTTCCTCTTCCTTGCCATAATCTTTGCCATAGACCCACCTCCAGCCATCTCCTTCTTTCTCCTGCTAGAATTTGCCTGATATATCTTTTCCTCACAGCCTCTTCTTTCTTCTGCTCGAAAGGGGAGAAGGCACTTCCTTGAGCTCTACTCCCACTTTCTTTCGCTTTCAGCCCAACGCTCGCCAGACCATCCCTACACCCTTCTTTATCGTCGTCGCATCCTCACTGAGACTTCGAGACAGCCATCTTCGCTCCAAACAACCACGAGCTATGTTTCGACAAAGGTTCGACAAAAATCCTCTACATGGAACAATTGAAACCTGGCTTTCGAGGACTTGATTCCTGCAAACGAACTCGCAAATTCCAAGAGTGGATTGTCTCTTCTCAAAGATGAGGAAAAGCGTCCCTTTCATCTTCAAACACCAGCCTTTCTTGTCGCCACCTGAACCAGAGACTTCCTTACCAAAACACCCACCCCCTTAAGATCAAAGACATTCCCAACCTGAAGTAGAAGAGCTCCCAATTCTAAAGAAAAATCCTCTTAATTTTGATAATACTTTTTGTTGCATGTACATTAAAAAAAATATTTTTTAAAAAAAAGACAATAACACAAAATGTAACATTATCCACGACTTGTTAAAATTAAGTGTTTAGGTAGATGAAAGAGTCGTAACAAGATAAATAAAAAATATATATAAAACAAAAAGTAAATTGGATTATGAAACTGCCTTTACCCATTAGAAGAAGAAAAAAAAAATCATTCGCCATACAACTTCCTTGTGGAAGTTTTGTAGTCATTTTTAATAGGATCTGTTTTAAGTCGTTATTTACTTCCATTTCCCTACAAATATATATTACTTCCAATGTTTATTAATAATTTATCTTCACTATATTATTTGATATAGTCAACAAAACTAATTATAAATAGGCAAGTGGTCAAACCAATTTCCTCCCAGTAGTTTAGAATTGTTAAGCTCCTACTACTAAAGTCTAGTTTGGTAACTATTTATATTTTTTGTTTTTAGTTTTTGAATTATTTTTTTTGTTTTTAATTTTTGAAATTTAAATTTATTTTTACTTAAGCTTTCTACAATATGCTCCATCCTTTTTACGATGTATTCATCTTTTCTTGAGAAAGTAAATGAATTCTAACAAAATTTTAAAAACAAAAACAAATTTTTGGAAGCTATTTTTTTTCCCAAATTTTGGTTTGATTTTTTAAAATATAGATATGATGTAGATATCCAAGTAAGAAAAAACCTATGGTAGAATAGTTATTGTAGGCTTAAATTTCAAAAATAAAAAATTAAAAACAAAATAATTATCAAACAAAACCTAAACTATCAGATGATTTGAAGAAAGGTTAGTAATGGAAGGTCAAGCCAACTCTCATTATACGGTACCAATTTTCGTAACATAATTGATCGTGTTAAGATTTTTTTTCATAATAGGAAACATAAATATTTTCAATGATAAAATGAAAATATTAAAAAGATACCTATTCAGCAAAGAG
>JBBMKA010000029.1:332341-343305 GCA_037833695.1 Sechiopsis laciniata
ATATTTTATATTGAAATAAATCAAATATTGTATTTTGATCTAACAGAACCACAAATGGGCGTCCAGCAGTAACCTATGCAATTGCAGCGGAGGCAACGGACGATGTTGACGTCTCAGTCTGTCCTTGCTTTGTAATATCTGGTGATTCTGAGGGCATTTCAGCAAAAGATATGTGGCAAGAAATAAAAAATGTTAGTAAATCAATGTTAGTAGACATCTTTGACCGTTTCTTTTTCTTGTTTATATTTTTTTGTTGAGAGACAATAATTTATCGTAATACTTGATTTTTAAAGTAAAAAATAAAAACCCAAGCCATACATGATTGTTATGAATATTCCTTTAAAAAATTATTAATATTATTTGTAATTAAAAAAGGATTTGAAGGATTTTTTATTTATTTAGTTCAATTACCATGAGAGAACCGGAGAAGGGAGATTTGAAGGGTTTGATTATAAATATATGTGAATTTAATTATTGTTACTTTTTAAAAATTTTAATAATATTTAGGATTTTTTTTCTTGAAATAATAATTTTTAGGATTTGAACTGTAACAAACTAATTACTATTTGATACATATTTTATTGAAATACTTCTCTTTTTTATATGTAATTGTTCTTGCCCACACACCGCAACCAATTTTACAAACCTATTTTAATTATCTTTTGATATCTTTGTCTTCTTTATCTAACAGTACAATACATTTAATGATTTAAGTCAATTAGTACATTTAAAAATACGGTTTATTAGGGGAAATTATTTCCAAAAGAGTACTTTGCTTTCTAAAACAAAAGTTTAGTAAAAATGTGCTTTGTGATATATTTACATCATGTTCGGGCATGATATATAAAATAATGTTAATTTATGTGGCATAATATGAGGCATAATATGAGCCACAATCTATTTTGTTTATTTTATTTTTTTAATCTTTTGAATTTAAAATCAAATAAATTGTGGTCCATATTGAGCCACATAAGTTGACATTATTTTATATTTAATATCCGGACATGATGTAAATATTTCTCTTTTTCTTAAAGTTCACTTCTTTAATTTGTCATCACAAATTCTCCCCTTTTTAAATCAAATAAGGCACTCAATCATAATTCTTAAAAATAATGTTTTAAAAACATGTAGAAACATCAATTAAACAAAACATTATCTCTTTCATTTTTTTAAGGTTAGGAATCTGGGTAAGGTAATTTATATTTTTTAATTGTTTCTTTTAATACAATAAAGAATTGGAAGGTTGGAATTACGGATTTTGTGGATCTTAATACATTCAAGATGTCAACTATTTGTTATCGACTTAGAAAAAAAAAAACAATACAAGGATTTACTATTGGTCAAAAGCATACCATGCCTATCATTGATTCTTCCATCCAATAAGAGCCAAAAATAAAGAAGTGGAGCAATTGTCCACTTGATTTATTTCTGTTGTCTTTTAAAAAGAAAGAAGCCTTTTAAGTTTTGTCTTAATTTGGAAAATTCATACTTTAGAGATAAAAAAGGAAACTCGTTTCTAATTTAAAAAGTAATTGCTTTGGATATGAAATATTTTTCCAGCATGGGTCCTTTGACAAGCTTGGCAGCGTAGGGGCAAATGTGGAATCAAAAATAGGATCTAGCATTGGAGCAGCCATAGCAGCCACTGTGACCGTTCCTTCTGCATCTGCCCGTACGGTCACTTTCTCATTGGCATGGGACAGCCCGGAAGTGAACTTCCAGGGAAAGACATACCATAGGTCAGCCCCTTCATCACTTTACATAGTCTCTAGGTTTGTTTGACGTAATTAATGAGCTATTATAAATAAATTTTTATTGATTTTCTTCAAATAATCACTTTTAAATAAGTTATGGTATTCACTCATTTTTAATTATTCATTTTTAATCATTTTATTTTTAATCATTCATGTCTAATTATTCATTTTTAACCGATCACTTTTCTATCTCACAAAATAACCACTCACTTCTAACGACATCTAAATGAATTATTGTTTCTGACCCCTCAACAAAAATTATCATCCAAACAAGTTATTACCTGCAATCTCTTTACAAATAACCACATCTAAATGAACTATTACTAAAATTCAAATTTTTAATCGCTCAAAATAATTCTTTATTTATAATCATTCAAAATAATCCTCCTTGCAATTATACATCCAAACACCTTTTAAATGACTATCCCAACATCAACAAAATAATTTTTTTAGAAAGCTAACCAATTAAATGTTTGGATTTCAATTTGATAATTATCATGGGTTTACCTTGGAAATCATGAAATTGTGTTTAAATGATATATGTTCAATTATGTAAGTTAATTACCCATAAGTTTTTATTTTTATTTTTTGACGACTAAATATAATTGGATTCTGCATGTGTGTGTCCATTCATATGAATGAGAATATAAATAATATAATAGAGATAATCTTTTATTCAAATCACTTCAATCAAAGATGTTTTAGTTTCGAAAAAAAAAATAGTACGTTGTACTTTTATAGGATAAAGTTGATTTCAACAATTACTCCTTCAACTTTGAATAAATGGAGCACTAACTTGAAATTGAAAAAATAAAAAAATAAAAAAAATGTTGCAGTTCTTACCCTTTACTACTTTTTTGTACATTATTTATAGAGTACAAATATAGGTACTTAATGAAACTTCAATGAAAAAAAATAGTTGATTTTTTTGTTGAAATGTGTTGAGTTTCTAAAGATTTGTTTCATCATGTGCATTGATGGAGCTTACCGTTTAATATTTTTTTCTATACATTATTTAGAAAATATAAATAGGGAAAAACTTGCCTACTTGTAGCTAAGGAGATAAACCTTTTTTAGTGGAGTATGTGGTTCTATTTGGTGTCATAAATTTTTTATTTCAACAATATTATTTTTTTAAAAAGAAAAATTTTGTGGCACCAAATGGTAACACATACTCCACTACTAAGGAAGGCTTGCCTCCTTAACCATAAGGAGGTAAGTTTTTTTCATATAAATATAGGTACTTATTGAAGCTTCAATGAAAAAATAATACTTGATTTTTTGTTGAGATGTGTGAGTTTCTTAAGATATGTTTCATAATGATTCATGTGCACAGATGGAACATTTTTTTTTCAAGAACATTGATGGAGTCTACTTTTGTGCAAGACTGTTGAAATTAGTGAGATTGAAGATATTCCATGAAAAATAAACATAGAGCAAAAATTGCAATTACTTGTTTAAGTTTAGAATTTAATATGAAGATATTAAAAGTTTAAATGTAAATTGTAACACATTTTTATTTTTCATCCCAATAATTAATAGTAATAATATTGTTGTTATGTCAACTTATTATAGGCGGTACACTACATTTTATGGAACTCTAGGAGATGCAGCTAAAACTATAGCACATGATGCTATCTTAGGTAAGTCTTTGAATCATAATTCTACAATATAATTTGGAAAAATCTTATTTACATATTTGCCAGGTACTTATAAAAATGTGCTACAAACCCAAATATATTGTAATGTAAGGATAAGAATACTATGAGATAAATCATGATCGTTGAAAAAAAAAGAATCATGATAAATTTAAAATCTCTCAATTTGCTAAAAATATTATCTATCTTAATCATTTGCTCACCATTCCATTTGTAATGAAATAGCATAAGAAAAAGAAACTCTCTAACTATTTACTAATATATATCCTTATATATAATGATCCTAATAATTCATAATAACATTCTTAACAAAATTTGAAAAATTAATTGAGAAAAGCAATGATATAGAGTGTTGAAGTATTTAAAATTTTGAAAACAGAACATGGAAAGTGGGAGTGCCAAATAGAAGAATGGCAAAGGCCAATTGTTGAAGACAAAAGGCTTCCTGAATGGTAAGTAAAAGATTATTTATTTATTATTATTATTTTTTTTGAAAATAGTGAGAGAGACTATGAAATAAACAACTCATTGTCTATAGTCACTATCACTTAATTAACATATTCAAAATAATATTGTCTATGGTCATTATAACATGATTACGATATTCAAAATAATGTTGGCATTTTGGTTTGTGTTGTAGGTACCCTGTCACTCTCTTCAATGAGCTATATTTCCTAAATTCAGGTGGAACAATTTGGACAGGTAATCTCTTAAAAAATAATCTAGCTACCTCACATTTCTCCTTTAAACAAAAATATCTAGCTTCTCTTTTTAGAGAAATTTCAACCTCTTCCTTTTCTCTATTTTTTATTTAAAAAAAAAAAAAACAAGACTTCAAAATTTATAAAAAAAGCACAATATGACACAAATGAATCAGCTAGCTACAAAAAAAGTGTAGACAGGATAAAATTTCAATGTGATGTATACCAAATTTTTTGTCTTTATGTCAAATTGGACCAAATTATCATTT
Source organism: Sechiopsis laciniata (assembly GCA_037833695.1). Classification (NCBI taxonomy): domain Eukaryota; kingdom Viridiplantae; phylum Streptophyta; class Magnoliopsida; order Cucurbitales; family Cucurbitaceae; genus Sechiopsis; species Sechiopsis laciniata. The sequence goes on from JBBMKA010000029.1 coordinate 336,724, forward strand.
TATTAGTTCAATTAACATATGGGCATGAAGTTGAAAGACAACATTTATTATTAAAATTGTCTCTGGTTTAATTTAATTAAATTTTTTTTTTTTAGAATTCTTTGATTTAATCTCTACCTTACTTCTTTTTAGTTATTTAAAATGTAATTATAAAAAAAAAAATCTCTCGAAACATTATTATAGCGTTGTCTTAAAAGTTTCTTTTAAAGATATTTTTATTATGTATAAAAATTGGAGTAATCATTGGACGTTTAGAAAGCACAATAACAAAATGAAACAGATGATAACTTTTGATTTTGATTTTGAGTTTTTTTTTTTTTTTTTTTTATGGATTTTCATTTCAACACCCATTAAACTTGAAGATTCAAAATACATATCTTTTTAATTTTCAATCTACCCTTTATATCGATTTAGCAATGTTGCAGTTAAATTTTGATTATGAAACATCAAAAGTTGAAACTTTAAATTTTATTGGTAATAGGTTTCTATATTTCTATTTTATATTCAATGGATGACATGATGTTTTTAAAATTAATTAGTATAATTTAGTGATCATGTTCGACGAATCCCTCCCTTTTGGGTAAAAAAACACTTAAATTTTCAATTTATGTTAAGTAGCAATTTTTCAAAAAATCAAGATTTAAAGACTTAAATTAATAAAAGTGTTAGGATAAAAGAGGCTCGTAATTTAAGCTAAAAAATCATATTTGAAATTAAAATTCTTCATTATCAATAAAGATTATTCAAAATATAATTAATTAAAAAGAGTTAAAGTTGAAATATTTTTGTAATTTATGAAACATTTTTTTTAAAAATTGTTATAGTTATAATAAGTAGGTTAGAATTTCAGGATATAAATTTGAATTTACATTTTATAAAAATTTAAAATTTTAGTTTTATGTATAGCATATTCATAAATTAAAGAATTTTAATTTCAAAAGTTTCATTTATAAGATAGTAATTCAGTTCAACACGGCCATTATAAATTTGATCTCGAAAATTAATATTTAACTCTAATTTATTGCAGTAATATCCTCGATATAAAACTTGGGGTACTGCTAAAAAAAAAAGCATATTTCAAAACTGATTTTAAAATAAAATTTGCAAATAATTTTTAAAAAAAATTAATTTTGAAATCAAATTTCCTCATCTCCCTCAGACGGCTTATCTCCGCTGCAAAACCTATCGAGCATAAGCCAACAAAAATACTTCCTCGAAAGATCAAAACCAGACCCCAACGGAGCACCGAACGGCGGCCACCGCAATGGCGTCGCCGTCGAAATCCTCGACAGAATGTCTCAGATCTTCGATCGAGCCCACGGCGCCGCCGCCGCCGGAGCCTCAAACGCCGCCCTCGGAACCCGACTACTCCTCCCCGGAGAAGAAAACGCCGGCCAAATACTCCTCGTCGAAGGATTCGAATACCTAATGTGGAACACTTACGACGTCCATTTCTACTCCTCCTTTGCCCTAATCATGCTTTTCCCCAAACTCGAGCTCGGCATCCAAAGAGATTTCGCCGCCGCCGTTCTGATCCACGATCCAAGAAAAGCCAAGATCATGAGCGACGGAAATCACGTTCCTCGCAAAGTACTCGGCGCTGTTCCTCACGATATCGGATTCAACGATCCCTGGTTCGAAGTCAATGCTTATAATCTGTTAAACGTGACCAGATGGAAGGATTTGGGGTCCAAATTCGTTCTTCAGATCTACAGAGATGTGGTTGCTACAGGGGATAAGAACTTTGCGAGATCTGTTTGGCCGTCGGTTTATGTGGCGTTGGCTTTTATGGAACAGTTTGATAAGGATAAAGATGGGATGGTTGAGAATGAGGGGTTTCCTGATCAGACTTATGATGTTTGGACTGTTAATGGTGTTAGTGCTTACTGTGGTGGGTTGTGGGTGGCTGCTCTTCAGGCTGCTTCCGCTTTGGCTTACGAGGTTTGTTGAAATATGTCTTCAACTATTTGATGCCCCACGATTATTTAGTCTGGGTCTCGTGTTCTTTTTACTGTTTTCTTTTGATGGTTGATTGATGTTTTCATAACTAGGTTGATGATGAAGCTGCTGCTCATTACTTTTGGGTTAAGTATCATAAGGCTAGAGGTGTTTATGACACTTTGTGGAATGGCTCCTACTTTAACTATGACAATAGTGGGGGTCCTTCCAGTTCTTCTATTCAAGCTGATCAACTTGCTGGGCAATGGTGAGTTAAGAAGCTTTGATTGATTAGCTCCCTTTTACTTTTCTTGCTGTATGAATGTGACCAGGTTGGTAGAATTTGCATGATTTTGGGGAAGTCTATGTTAAGAATATGAACAAAATGTTTAATCTCTAGCTTATTAAGTGCCCAAGTGGTGGAGGCCAAAGTTGAGACTTGGAATCTATTTGTGTCGATGAGAGGTTTAAGGTTTCAGTCTACAAAGTCGTTTAAGGTTTGAGTCTACGAGTAAACTTCATTTTGTCTTCCAAGTAGTATGGACTTTAGGATGAGTGTGATACCCTGGATATGTTGTAGAGTCAAATATAGTACTCAATGATAAAGTGGATTCTCCGATTTCCAGGTCATCAAAAAAAAAATAATAATAATAACCGATTACCGTCAATTTTTGGATTGAGTAGTAGCTTAACATTTAACATTGTATCATCGGTGGATGCAATCATAACAACACTAATACACCTGATCCCATTAGAACTCCACATTTAAGCGTGCTTGGACAAGACTAGTATTAAGTTGGGTGATCATTTGGGAAGTCTTTGTATTGCACCTTTTTAAAAACTGTGAAAAAAAAAACATTGTATCATAGGTTGGATTCGAGCTCTTGTAGTGTCATTTTTAGGAGTGGGTGAAGTGTCAAAGGATGATGTTTAAAGTAATCTCTGTAAGCTTTTCTTTTATTCCATTTTATTTGAAGAAACCAAGCTTTGAGATTGAGGGATGGATGGGATAGTTTAACATGATATTAGCTCCGATGCCGGATTCAAACTCCTATGATTATTAAAATGCTAGTACCATATCAACTTAAGTAGTCTTTTGGATTGAGGGATAGTTAAACATTTACATGATATTAAACCGAAGGTTAGATTTGAACTCTTTTAATGTCGTCTCTTCTCAATTAATGTTGATGTATAACCAAAGGTTATGGGAAAACCCCGTAGCATGTTGGGAGCGAGGGGAAGTGTATAAAGAAGATGAATAAAGAAAGTAGTCCCTCTCTGTTAGCTTCTAAATTTGAGTGTGTGTGTGTGTTTACAATGACAAAACACAGGTATGCACGGGCATGCGGGCTTAGTCCGATTGCAGATGAAGAGAAGATAAGGAGTGCACTTGAGAAGATATACAATTTCAATGTGATGAAGGTGAAGGGAGGGAGTCGCGGGGCGGTGAACGGGATGCTGCCAGATGGAAGAGTTGATACTTCTGCATTGCAGCCAAAGGAGATTTGGGCTGGAGTTACTTACTCTGTTGCTGCCTCCATGATTCAAGAAGGAATGCTTGATACCGGCTTTCAGACCGCAATGGGCGTTCATCAAGCCGCTTGGTCTCAACATGGCCTTGGGTAAGATACCCTTTGTTTTTAATATTCTTGGATTCCATTTTGTTCGATGACTGTTTGGTTGTTGATTTTCTCAAAATTGTCATTATTTTCTCCTCTATGTGATGCTCTATTTTTTTTTATTTGAATTTTTATCCAAGTTCTAAAAGCAAATCAAGTTGTGTGTGTGTAATTTTTTTTTTTTTTTTAATTTTTAGTTTTCAAAAGTTGACTTGATTTTTTTTTTTTTTTTTTTTTAAAACACATGTAAAAGTAGTTAAGAGAAGTAGAAAACTCATTTGTGAAATCAATATTTAAGATCCCGTTTGATAACCATTTGGTTTTTGAACTTTTAAACCTACCATGATTATTTCAACGTATGGTTTTCATTACTTTGATATCTACATTATATTTGTGTTTCTAAAAATCAAACCAAAATTTGTAAGTTAAAAGAATAACTTTCAAATACTTGTTTTAATTTATGGAATTTGGTTAAGATTTATATACTTTCTTAGAAGATGAAGTCATACGTAAAGAATTTGAATAAATAAAAGCATAAATTTAGAAAATAAAAAACAAAAAAATCAAATGGTTATCAAACGAAACTTGAAGAGTTGGTTTTTACAAACATAATGTTATCAAATGGATCTTAGTTTTTAGTTTCTTATTTTTAAAATCATGCCTATATATAGAACTTTTACTTATGGAATTTCTTTTTAGGTTATTTATTTTTACTTATTTTTTGAAAAACCAAAAAACACTTCAAGAATTTGCATTTGTTTTTTTAATTTGGCTAATAGTTGAGATACTATAACAGGAAATATGAAACTCCTTGCAAAAAAAACAAAAAAAAAACAAGCACACTCTTAAAAAACCAAATAGCTATGAAGGAAGGTTAACCAACAAGTTTTCAAACTCCAATATTGATCTTGGGATGATTTGCAAGAAAAACTGAAGTGGGCTATGATTTTTCAGGTATTCATTTCAGACCCCAGAAGCATGGGACATTGATGACAAATATAGATCTTTGGGGTACATGAGGCCATTAGCAATTTGGGCAATGCAATGGGCACTTTCAAAACCTACCCTTTTGAAGAAGCACAAAATGCCAACAAAATCTCTTACTGAAATTGAAGAATCATCCTCATTTGCCTCACAGCATGCTTCTTTCTTGAAAGTTGCATCTCTCTTGAAATTGGCTTCCAAGGAAGAAGCTTCACACAGGACCCTTGTGGAGGTTGCTTATGATTTCATTTGCAGAAGGTCAGCCTAATTAATCTAATTCAAATCACTCTTATCATATTTTTATTGAAATATATTGCACTAAGAATTTTCTTGTTCTAAGAATAAGTTATATATTTAGTGTTGGCAAAAATGTATCATGTTGTATTTAATGCCCGTCTTTTTTTCTTTCAATTCTGCTTTTAACATTTCAATGTATATTCAGTTTATCTATGAAGGCTTTGTATTTAGTGTTTATAATAACATTCCAATATAATAATATTGTTTTGATTTTCTCAACTTCCTCTAAAATTAATGCCTTTTACATTTGTATTAGAAGTTAAATGTTTGAATCTCACTTGATAATAAATGAAATTAGTGGTCTTGAGACACTTAATGCATTGAAATCTTCTATATTATGCCAAAAAATATCAATAAAAATTGAGTTGATATATGATAATAAAAAAATTAAAAGTTCAAATTATCCACTCAAAATAAAGTTTTATATAAAATATTAATTATAAAAAAAACACAATCGGTGAGTTTACTAAATAAAATTTAAAGTTTCGGCTGAAAAGTATGATATCATTGAAACTCCAATGGATTTGTTATTGAGAGGAAAAAAAAAATCCAACTGACACCGTCTTAGACGAGCAACATTAGGAAGTTTAATATATTTTTCTATTTCCCTCAAATATATCTAATGGTTAGAGTCAGATGGATCCTACGGTCTCTGATCAATTATTGACTGACTCGTTAACCAATAGCCCCTATACTTTGAAGGTTGTGTTAAAATTGTTCCTAAATTTTGAAAAGTTTCAAAATTGTCCCTAAATTTTAATAAAAGTTTTAAAAATACTCTTGTCGTTAAAGTTGAATGAAAACCATTATAGTTAAATTTCAAAAATGCCTCTAAACTTTTAAAATAGTTCAAAAATACGCTTAATCTTAAAAAACATTAAAAAAATGATGAAAATGTTAAAATTTTATTTCAATAATATTATACCTATTTAATTGGGTTCATAAAAAACAAATTTTATTTTAATATTTCTAATTTATGAATTATTTTTATATAAATATTAATTGTTTATATTTGAATTGTGTTGAGGATTCTACGTTACGTTGAAAATGTGATAATACCTCTAGCATTTATAAGATTAATGAGTTACTCCGATGTCGATTGATTTTATGATGAAATCTCATGCTATTCTAATATTGTGTCAGAAACTCAAACAAATACATACTGATATCTCATCGCATTTATAAAATAGATGATTGACTTTACTCATTCTCAATTCATTTAGTTTTCAATTCAAGCTAAACTTTGATAAAAACAATGATAAATATCTTTAAATTTTGAATAATTGAACAAATCTCTACTTCAAAATATTCATTTGTGTTCCAAAATTTATCTCAACAATAATTTGGTTCTTCATTTAAAAAGGTTATGAACGATATTATGATTATGAATTTTAAATTTCGCAACTTGTTTGGTCATATTATTATTAAAAAGTTAATAATATATTTATTTTCATTACTTTTCATGGAGAAAAAACATATGCATAAAGAAAATAGAATAACTATTTTTAAGTACGAATAATTTTAAAAATCCTTTAAGGGTCAATGTATAATATGTTTTGTCAATTAATTTAATTTTAAAATTACAAAATAAGTAACTCAATTATTTTAATAAATTCAAGCTAAAAATTAAAAAAAAAAAAAAAAAAAAAAAATTGAATCGATAAAATAATTATAAATTATCTTTAAACTTTGAATATTGAAAAAAATCTCTACCTCAAAATATTCATTTATATTTCTAAATTCA
>JBBMKA010000029.1:348326-360033 GCA_037833695.1 Sechiopsis laciniata
AATGGAGCTTCTAGGACTGTGTTGACTGAAGCTCTCTTTGTCCATCTAATCTTGATTTGCTGTAAACAGACGATAGTATCAATTGGCTTATTCGATGCTCACTGCCTGAATTTAGGAGTTAACCCGATCGAGATCAGATGATACAAGGATCGGATTTGATAAACTTTCTGGCAATTCGCCTCTTTTGGGATCTTCTATGACTCTATTAGCTTCTTTCTTCCTCCGTTGGACATCTTTTCTTTTTTAGTGGTGGCATCTTCCTCATTTGAAACAGTTGATTCAGATGCTTTTGACTCTATTAGTTACCCATTAATAACATTTAAACAAATTAATAAATTAACATTAAAGTTTATTCAACAAAACTTCTCCATAAAATTAAATGCTTCTATCATCTATCATGTCAATCATCTTCTTGAATATTCTGTCGAACAAAATCTCTGGTAACAGTTTTGTGAAAATATCCACAACTTGATCGTGACTTGTCACATGCAGCAATTCCATGTTTCCTTCCTCTACATGATCTTGGATAAAATGAAAACGAACATCAATGTGTTTGCTTCTTTCACGATTCACTTGATTCTTTGCTAACTCAATTGTTGATCTGTTGTCAACTTGAATCACTGTTGCACCAAGTTGCATTAACTCCATCTTGCTCAATGAATTTCTCAGCCATATTGCATGACATAAGCACCAAGAAGCTACAACATATTCAGCTTTGCATGGCGAAAGTGTCACGATCGGTTGTTTCTTTGACAATCAAGTAAATGTAGTGTTGCCCATAAAAAATGCGTATCCCGATGTACTTTTCCAATCGTCTATGTCTCCACACCAATCGCTGTCGGAGTAACCAATCAACTTGTAATCTTTCGCTTTCGAATAAAACATCCCAAGTGACACTTTTCCTTGGATGACCCTTCCTTTTTAGGTGCTACTTCTCTGAACAACATATTCATCCTCGCTAGTCAAAGCAACATAGTTGGACGAGGTGGAGTTGAGAAAGATATAAGGGGAAATCTATTTTGGGATGGGTTGGTTCCACCAGAGTGTTAACCCGATCCATCTATCTTACAATTTAATCCTGCGTGCCAATGGGAGGAAGCACGCGAGCCTATCCACAAGGGAATTGACTTCGTTGGCAAGACTCTAGGGATTATGGGATTGCTCACCAGCTGCAAGGACAAGCTGGGCCAAAGGTAGGAGTTGTTGGGTTAGTTCTTTGGGCTAAAGGTGGCACTAAAATCAAACAATGGATTAAAAATCCTAGCGATCCTAATGCAACTTTTTACCAAAATTCCATTGAACGAATCAAAGCATCTGATAAAAATGGTGGAGTTGTGCGTGCTCTTTTTTTGTATCAAGGGGAAAGTGATGCTGCTATGAGCGACAATGCTAGTAGATGAAAAGACAACCTAAAGAAGTTCATCATTGACATTCGCAATCATATAAAACCTAGATTTTTACCTGTCATTATTGTTAAAATAGCTATTTATGACCCTTTTATGAAGCATGATACTCATGATTTGCCAACAGTGGTAAAGATGCAATCTAACAAGAGTTACCAGACATTGTTACCATCGCTCCTAGAAATTGCCTATAAACTTTACCACATACGAAGGCTTTACCACATAAAATTCAATCCCCGTCCCCGGATAAATTCCCATTTTTTTCTCGGGGATTGGAATGGGGATTTCCCGCGGGGATTTTTTTTTTCAATTTTTTTTTTCTTTTTCATTTTCTATATATTTTTTGGATAAAAAATTCAAAAAATTAGATTTTTTTTTTATTTTAAATATCTATAATTTTCAACTATAATGTTAATTATCAAAGAAAATATTCATATGCATAGAAAATATCATCGAAGAAAGATAAATTTATTTGAAAATTAAATGAGTAGAATTAAGAAAAAATATTAAAAAAATAATAATAAACGGAGTGGGGATCGGGGAATCGAAGACGAGACATACAATCCCCATCCCCGATCCCGTTTAGTCAACAGAGATTTTTTCTCTCCGTCCCCATTCTCTGCCTAATCAAAGATTCTCCGTAGGACAAAATGGACATCCCTAACTTTAACCAAGATCATGGTCATTTTAATAACAACACATTGATTGCTTTGGGTCAATGGTTGGTGGATACCTACCGCTCCCACTATGGCCATTTACTTTAATCACATTATTTATCCTATTGTTTAGTCTTAAATCACCAGTATATTCTTCTATTTAATAAAATCTTCCTTCCACCTTCTTTATATTAATGTCTCCTCTATTCAATATAACATAATTACCAACTTATTTAAAAAAAAAACTATGTCGTGGAAATTTACAACACGTTAGCAAACAAAGATATAATTTAACTGTAAGTAAACTTAATTAATATAAAGGAAACAATAACTTTACTTAGCTCATTCAATTCTAGAGCTTCAGAATTTATCCATCCCCTGTTTAATTAAAAGAAGTAATAATGAGGTAAGTCATATTTGAACTTTTGTGAAAGCAAAAAATTAGGCTCTGTTTCATAACTATTTGATTTTTTGTTTTTTATTTTTGAAATTTAACTTTATTCTTACTCAAATTTTTTACAATGTATTTCATCTTTTTTAAAATGTATCTATCTTTTCTTAATTAAGAAAGTAGGTGAATGCTAACCAAATTTCAAAACATAAACACAACCTTTTTGGAAGCTACTTTTTTTGTTTCCAAATTTTTATTTGGTTTCTAAAAATATAGATAAGATGTATATATCCTAGTAAGAAAAAACATAGGTAAAGTAGTTATTGTAAACTTAAATTTCAAAAACAAAAAATTAAAAATAAAATGATTATCAAACGGGGTCTTAGTTATTGAATTTTATTAGTCGGAGTGTTCAACAAAAAAACAAAAAACCAACACAACCATATGAAGTCGACCAAACCTAGTCGGTATATTTTCTAAAACTATCGGCTAGAGTTAGTTTTCTTACCATTAAAGCGATTGATCAGTGGGTAAAAATGACAATATATATATAAACTGACCAACCCATTTAGTTCTTCGGGTAAAATACCTTTTTAGTTCATAGGTATAGGGTCTAGTTTCTATTTTGTTCCTATTTTTTAAAATTGAACAATTTTAACCTGACATTTCAATAATGTTCACTTTTTTTTTTTTTGAAAATAAAACCAATTTAATTAACCAAGCAATCCATCTCCCAAACAAAGGGACCACGAATTGATCCGTCTCCACAAATTGGAGCGTGATCACTCAAAAGGGAAGAACTAACAACAAGGCCAAACCTATTATAAAAAACGTACTTCCGAGCCATGGTCTTAATCGACGTGGAGTAACGAGACCCCAAATGGAAAGACCCAAATCCTATCATCTCCAACTCGAAGATTTTTTTATAGCCTTTAGGAGGTAATCTGACGTTCATCTCACTGACTGAAGCATAAGACCCCAGCAAAGAAAAGAAGAGAAGATTGGCCTCCAAAAGAAAAAGGCAACCCCTCTCCAGCCACGAAACTACTAATAATGTTCACTTAAGTCAGAGAGAGAATTTTTTGTGATTGTAACAATTTTTTAAAATAAAAATTAGTAAAATTTCACAAAATTCTTTATGCCCATGAGTTTTTCTCCACTTTTGGAATTGTTCCATGTAAATTCTTGTATCTTTTTATTTTGTTGTTTCCTTTAATTTCTTAATAATTCTCTTGCTTATTATGCAATAATAGATTGTCGTAACCTCCACCTCATTAATTAATGAGGATGTTACAATTTAAGTAATGATGACCAAATCGTAACCTCCACTCTACTAACAAGAGTAATACGATTCGAGTAATAATGGGTATGACCAGGGTGTTACCTAGTGTCCTGGCCATAGCCTTACTCGACATGGGTGTACCCATACATGCCTTCGGGTGCTCATATAGGGCGGTTACTAGCGTCATAGGAAAGGTAGGTGCACATACATGTCGAAGGAGGGTCAGCCGAGGCTCGATCAGACCCTTGAGAGATTATCCAATTCACGTGGATCGGGCTAGTGCTCCCCCACGAGGGGTCGGGAACCCCAGGTCATGCTTGTCCAACCTTTAGTGTCTAGGAGCCTTGGTCAAGCCTTTTCCAGCCCCTAATCTCCGAGGCGTGCCTCCGCTTTCTTTCCTCGAGTCAGATCCTTCCAATTTTGGGCCTCTCTTTAAGCTAGTTGACTCTTTTATTGAGCCTTAGCGTTTGGTTTGTTATGAATTTCACTCATAACCCTGCTAAAAAAGACATCACATAGAAACCACATTTTGAGCCCTAAATAACAGTGTCTTACATCTTGCACCGAAAAAGAAAATTATGGCTGGGTTATTTGTGTTTGTAAAAAAGGCAAATTAACTATTAAGATAGAAGTAGAGGGAAGAAGATTGAGATTCCACTTTGAGAAATAGTAGTAAATGTCTATTTCCCATATACTTATTAAGTCCATGTCTATTTTATTTTTGAGTTTTAATTAATGTCTAAACTAACAATCATGGGAGTGAGATAAATAATTCCTCCCCATACTACCCTTATTTATTATTTTTGAACCAATTAAAAAAATAATAATACATTTGATTGATCCCATAAATCAAGGGGAAACAACCACCACCTCATTTTTAAAACAATTAAAAAAAACAAAATCTTTAAATTGGTTCAATTAATTATCCCATGAATCAAGAGATAATCAACCACCATTTTTCACAACCGTTAGATCTCATCACATTGATCTTAGCCATTCAATTTTTATATTTTTTAAAGTTTATTTGGCTGCAGCTCACACTACCTCACACACAGGTCAGTTTGCTGTCATCTCTTTTATTTCTTTAGTTTTTCCCAGTTGCAGGTGAGCTTCCCTTCATTTCTTCTTCTATTTTTCACCGATGTAGGTGAGCATTCTTTCATTCCCTTTTTTTTCCCACAATCTCACGTAATGCAAAGCTAACCGTCAATGGAAAAGACTTCTATTATGGTTGCATTCAATGGTCGTTAGAACACGGGTAATGTGTACTCAAATTACAACATCGTGTGTGTTGATGTTGTTGATGGGTCCACAATATCAGAACTTTTTTCACCCATCGTTGCGTGGCTCGAACTCAATGATAGTTCCAAAATTTTGAGCCTATGCGTTTTCAAAATGGGGCATGTCAGAAGCAAGTTCATAGATTTGATCAAAGATAGAGATGTTCAGTAGATGCTCAATGGCTTTGACAACGAACTGTATACCATGTGTTGCGTCATAACTAAAATCACAACAACACGTACAAATTGTACAACGTAGACACATCGTTATGGCCAGGTGTGACAAAAGTAGACTCAATGTTTCCGAATAAAGACGACTTGAAGGAAGCACTTTGTAATAGCATTGAGCAGAAGCTTTCAATTTAGAACCATAAAGTCTAGCAAGGAACAGTTTACTGCAGTGTGCGTCTGTCTATGAGGGTTGCAGCCTTTGGGTGCTTAAGAAGTTCACAGACTCCCACACATGCCCTATTGATGGGTAGGTCGAAAGACTCATACTACTTTCTATTCAATTTTTTTGCCAAGTTAATTGAAAATAATCCAGGTATAGCACTCGACTCAATTTTTGCTATTAAATTATTATGTTGCGTACGAGTACGGACAATTATATATAAATCCAGAACATAGATTTTTGGTGGGTTTTTTCCTTAATGACCTTCCATATCCTTCGAATTTTCTGGCCTAGATTAAACACAGACCCCAACACACCATCATTAACACTATTACATGCAACGACGACATGTCAGTTTTTTTGTTTTTTGTTTTCTCTTTTTAAATACATGCATGGGTGGAAGAATTTTCGTGGGGGTATTTTTCTTATGTTTGGTTATGTATAAACATATTGTAACAATTTTTTCATGTTTTTTCAAAAATAAAATTAAACTAGTTGACAACTGTGTTTTTTTTTAAACCTATTTTTTGATTTTTGATTTTTGATTTTTTTTTTTCATTGGGTGAAGATTGAAGAATTTTTTATTATTCAAATATCAGTATTTTTTGCATGGTTGTTACAAAAAGTTAAGATTTGTAATAATACCTAAAAAAGAAATGGATTGAAATTTGTGGGGGTATAATTGTCCATTTCACATTTACTTAATTATAATATATTTGTTAAATTAAAAAGTAGACACTTATTTAAACTCCAAAATATTGTAGACAGACCCTTAATATTTTTGGTAAGTTTAGACGTTTTCCTAGTTTTCCCATCAACTTTCCTAATAAAGAAAGTATTTGTTTTAATTCAAACAATTTCTTTTCAATTCTTATTTTATGCAAGAAAATATAAAACAGTCAAATTGAAGTCAGAAGAAAAAGATGGAGAGGCAATTTTTTTGCCTTCATAAAAAAAAAATAAAAAAATAAATGAAAAAAATAAATAAAAATGGTCATGTTTTCAAATATTTTATCATGAATATTGTTGTAATAAAAAAAGTTAAAATAAAATTTTGATCAATTTTAATTTTTGAATTTTGATGTTGATTATTTTTTGTTATTTAAATTGAAAAAAGCTTATAATTAATAATATTTAGGAGTTAGGGAACTCAAACCTATAACCTCTTATGGCACAATATATTATTGACAATATTATGAATTTGGATTAATATTAACTCTAAAAGATCAATATTAAGTGTTTTTTATGTACAAAAATTAAATTAAACCTTTGATGGCACAAACTTTATAATTTTCAAAATTTATGAATAATTTGAACCTAAAAAATGAATTTGTTAATAAGGATTGTGTTTCAAAAAAAGATAGTAAACCAGAGCCCAGCCGACTTGAGCCGGTTACGTACGGCCGTCGAACCATTTCGCTCAGGGCCACTCGCCGGTCGCCGTTAGCCGGCCACCACTTGCGGTGGTTCCAGCCTAATCTAGTTTTTCCCTAATTCACCATTGAAACTCCAACCAACCAGTAATGGAAATTTCATCCTTCTTCACTCTGTCCCTTCATTTTCACCCCTGCCCTCAAAATCCTCTCGCCGCCGCCGCAGCTAATTTCAATTCCGGCCACCATATTTTCCGAATTAAATCCTCCACCCAGTCATCGACTGATACACCGCCGTCAAAAGTAAAAGTAATTTCCAAATTTCAGAAACGAAAGCGCCAAGTTTTTGCCGAGAAAGATGCTTTTCCTTCATCCTTACCACTCCACACCAAGAACCCACATGCCATTTACGAAGATATTCAAAGATTTGCGCGGCAAAATAAGATCAAGGAAGCACTTACGATTATGGACTATTTGGATCAACGAGGTATTCCAGTTAATGCGACTACGTTTTCTTCACTTATTACTGCTTGCGTTAGAACAAAATCTATGGCTGATGCGAAACAGATTCATGCTCATATTCGGATTAATGGGCTTGAAAGCAATGAATTTCTGCGTACAAGGCTTGTTCATATGTATACTGCTTGTGGGTCTTTGGATGATGCACAGAAGCTGTTCGATGAAAGTTCTAGCAGAAGTGTTTATCCTTGGAATGCGTTGCTTAGAGGCACTGTAATGGCGGGTCGGCGGGATTACCATAGCGTAGTTTCGACTTATGTGGAAATGAGAAGATTGGGAGTTGAATTGAATGTTTACTCATTTGCTAATATCATTAAGAGCTTTGCAGGTGCATCGGCGCTTAGGCAGGGGCTTAAAGCTCATGCCCTTTTGATTAAAAATGGATTGGTTGGGAGTTCAATTCTTGGGACAAGTTTGGTTGATATGTACTGCAAATGTGGTAAGATCAAGCTTGCTCTCCAGGTGTTTGAAGAAATTACTGAGAGAGATATTGTGGTTTGGGGATCATTGATTGCTGGTTTTGCTCACAATCGACTTCAAAGAGAAGCTTTGGAATATATGAGGAGGATGATAGAGGATGGAACTAGACCAAATTCGGTCATACTCGCAACGATTCTTCCTGTTATTGGAGAAGTCTGGGCTAGGAGATTAGGCCAGGAAGTTCATGCTTTTGTCATAAAGACAAAGAGCTATTCAAAGCAGATATTTATTCAATCTGCTTTGATTGATATGTATTGCAAGTGTGGGGACATTGGTTCGGGTAGAGCGGTTTTTTATGGATCCATGGAGAGGAATGCTATCTGTTGGACTGCTTTGATGTCTGGTTATGCTTTAAATGGCAGGCTAGAGCAGGCTGTAAGATCAGTTATTTGGATGCAGCAGGAAGGATTTAGACCGGACATCGTTACTGTCGCTACGATTCTTCCAGTTTGTGCAGAGTTGAAGGCTCTCAAACCAGGAAAGGAGATTCATGCCTATGCTTTGAAGAATTGCTTCCTACCAAATGTATCTATTGTTTCATCATTAATGGTAATGTATTCAAAATGTGGAGTAATGGACTATTCTCTAAAGCTCTTCAATGGCATGGAGCAAAGAAATGTGATCTTATGGACAGCAATGATTGATTCATACATAGAAAATCATTGTCTACATGAAGCGATCGGTATATTCAGATTGATGCAGCTATCAAAGCATCGACCAGATACCGTTACCATGTCGAGAATCCTCTATATATGCAGTGAACTAAAAATGCTGAAGATGGGGAAGGAGATACATGGGCAAGTCTTGAAGAAGAACTTCGAGTCGGTCCATTTCATTTCCGCCGAACTTGTGAAGCTATACGGGAAGTGTGGAGCAGTAAAAATGGCAAAATTGGTGTTTGAGGCAATTCCTGTGAAGGGATCAATGACATGGACTGCCATTATTGAAGCTTATGGAGACAATGGAGAGTTTCAGAAAGCAATTGATCTGTTTGACCAAATGAGGTCCTCTGGTTTTTCTCCAAACCATTTCACTTTCAAAGTGGTTTTATCTGTTTGTAAGGAAGCTGGTTTTATTGATGATGCTCTGCGCATCTTCAAGCTAATGTCTATTAGGTATAAGATTAAGCCAACTGAAGAACATTATGCGCTCGTCATTTCGGTTCTAACTCGGTTTGGTCGAATCGAGGAGGCTAGAAGGTATGTCCAAATGAGTTCTTCATTGTCATAAATTTTTGGGTTTTTGTCCAAAGACAATGCTAAGTGTACACATAGATCTAACTTTTATCTAGTGTATATGTTCTTTAGTATGGAAAATTGAAGAACAAATCTTCAAAATTGGCGATTGATATGATTTTTTTTTTCGAGTACATTAATTGAACTGTTGGCCTCGACGGATGTCATAAGTGCATTTGTATGTATAGTATATATTTTTTGAGTATATTAATGTTGGATAGAACATTGACAGTTAAAAAATAGAGTGATCAAAGTTATCCCCCCTTTTTTTTTTCCTCGTAGACAGAAATCTTCTCTTAATGAGCAACCTTGTGTACTTTTATTATTATTTTTTTTTTGGCTTTCCAAGGCTCTTTTATTTTACATGTAATTCTAAACAAAATCTTCATAGGCTTTTGTGGAATTTTGCAGTGCTCTCAAATCTTTCCCAAAGAAATTATATTTTTTAGGGGTTCCGGGCTCAGAAGCACGTACTTTTGATCACTAACTCACATTAAATTATAAGAAAACTGAAATAAAAAATTTTAATTTAAATATGTCTGATTTTTTTTTTTTTTGAAATTCATCAAGTGTATGTGTTGGAAATTAAACTAATTGTCTCCCAAGGAAAAAGAAGGGAAAAAAATTAGAAAAATGGTAATGGATGTTATTCTAACAAAATAATTAGAAATGTAGTCAAATTTTAAAATATTTGGATCAATAATATGTTTTAATAGTGTATTATTAATACTCATTAATACAAAATTATTTATTATTAATTCAATTCGGTATTATGTATTATTAATAGAGCTAAATTTTTTAAAAAGTGACCATATTTGTAATTATTTTTTGAATTTGACTAATTTTATTCATTTTCCAAAAAATTATGGATTTATGTTAAAGAGTTAGAGTCCATTGGGCCTTTATTAGGTTAGAATGTTATTCCCTATATATAGTTAGTGATTAGTGATTAGGTTTGTATGAAGTGTGTCACAATGTGCCTCGACCATGTTTTCCCTCTCTATAATTTAACCTCTCAACACTCTAATGAAATTTCTTCCTATCCGTACATTGGTACGTGACCTTTTTACATGATAACAAAATTCAAAGCATGAAGATTTTATTTCCAAAATAATAATATCATATCAATATAAAGATCTGTTGAGGATCGTTGTCCCTTAACACAAGTGGTATAAGAGTCATGAGCCCACCGAGAGTGTTTGATCTATTAAGGATTGTTGTCTCTTAATAGTATAATTCTTGTGTTTTTTTAGTTCAACAAGAATTAGGGTAGAGATGATTCGAACCTATGATCTTTTTAATTATAGACACGCATTTATGCCCATTGAGTCATCACTCTTGTTGCCTAGTATAATTCTTACTTAAACATTTGCTTTTGGCATTACAATTGGAAATAACCCTTAAGATAACAATTTTGATTTCGTTCAAATGGTATGATGATTAGAGATGTCCATTTTTTCTGCGGGAGCTCGCTTCGAACGGGGCGGTGAATCCTTGTTTAGGCAGGAAATGGAGAGTGAGCGGGGGAGAAAAAATTCGTGCGAGCTTAACAAGGACGGAGGATGTAATCTCATCCCCGTTTTTCCGATCCCCACCTCGTTTATATTTATTTAATTTTTTTGAATTGTTTTTTCTCATTTTTATCAATTTCATCTTTATTTTTGTAGAAATATTTATCAAAATAAGTATTTTTTTTCTTTAACTATTAACTACATAATTGAAAATTAATACATACTTTTCAATAAAAATTAACCATTTGAAAATTTTATGAAGAAAATATATGTCAATATGAAATTAGGAAAAGAAGAAAAAAAATAAACGGGAAAAATTTCTTGTGGAGAACCGATGTCCACCTCCATCATTATGAAAAAAAACGATGAATTTCACGTAGACGAGGTTTGTATTTTGTGGTAGGGACGGAGACGAAAAAGTCATTTTCCGACTCTGTAAACATCTCTAATGATGATGTATACATTGAAAAAAAAAAAATTCCAATGGTATCTAATTATGAAGAGGTTATAGATTCAAATTTATCACCTAAAATGTTGTTTTTTTTTCTAAATTATTTTTTTGAAATAACCTCACAATGTCGTTGAATTAAGAAAGTATAATTATGTTAATGTTAAAAAAATTAGACTATGGTATAATTTAGTGGAGAATCTTGTGATCATTTTTAAATTTCATCATCGCTATCAAATATGAATTTATAATTTCACTAAAAAAAATCATCGTAAAATTTTTTTTTTTTTTTTTGAAATGGGTAAAATTAGAATATCAAGCTTTTATTATTATTTTTTTTAATATCAAAATGGTTATGAGATTAGACGGGGGCTATTTGGTTTGGTGGAAATGGAGAGGAAGAGGAAGAAATGAGTGATTTAAAAGTGGAAAACTTTGTTTGAATATGAATGTTTGTAGGAGAAATTACAGAAAAAAAAAAGAGATTGAAGAAAAAATAAATTTTGTAAATTTGATATTTGAAAATTAATGTAATATATTTTTAATAATACAATAATGATTTCACAATTATTGCAATTATGGTGTAATTGAAACTTTTGTGAAAAATTAACATCATTTTTTTTTTAAATGAACATCATTTCTTTTCTAAACTTTAAAAATATATAATTTTTATAATTAAAATTTTTCAATTTATATATTAATTTCATAATAACTTAATATACATACATACATACATAT
>JBBMKA010000029.1:367277-382184 GCA_037833695.1 Sechiopsis laciniata
AAAAAAAATACATTAAAATTTAAGTTCAAAAGTTTTTTTAGAGGATAAACTTTTATTTTTATTTCAATAACATTTGTGATTTGTGGCGATAAAAAAATTTTAAAAAAAAAATCAACAACATTTTGTACGATTTGATAATCACAATATTACAAATTTAAACCATGCAGTCTAAATATTGTTGAATTTTATATATATATATATAAAGAAACTCGAATTAACTAGTTAATTATTATATAATACATTAATACTACTCATTTTGATCAGTAATAGATAAAACTTAATAAATAGTCATTTTCAATCATAATCATTATGTTAAAGCATATAACAACTGGTTTGAATAAGGTGGTCTTTTGTAATTTGATAACACTGTCGCCAATTTGTAGAAATTTTGCATTAAATTGTCAATTTTTCAATTAATTTATGCGTCAATAATTTTTCATTCTAATCCTGTCTTTTTTTATATCTTGAACTTTACAAAAGCCAAACAATCAAACTAGGCGGTAGGCACATCATCACTCCCCATTAAAAAAAATGTACATCATAAGAAATGGTGTACATTGAATTTGTAAAAGTAATATCTAACACATCTATTGTATTGTAACAAGTGTTAGATATGTGTTTTAAGTGGGCACATAATAAATACAGAAATGCTAGTCAAAATAAAGTATAGGTGCTTGAATAAAAAATAATGTGACCAAACAAGTTTTAGATATCAAAAAAATTAATAGGAAGTAAATTTCTAAATAGATTTAAAAAAAAAAAAAAAAAAAGCTTTTTAAAAAAAATTACTAGGCACCCCCTATATATATAAACATTTTTAATAAAATAATAATATAATAATAATAACAATCAACAGGTGAAAGATTCAAATTCATGACATTTTGATTGGTCATAAGCACACACTACATATACGATCATATCGAACAAAATTTATGACCACGTTATATTGTATTCATGCTTAGTTATCACATATGAACTGAATGCACATATACAACCAAGATGAAAACAAGCTAAATTTTATTAAAAAAAATTAAAATTCCAAGAAGGCATGAGAGACAGTCCTAACAGCAAAACGAAAAACATAGACTAGAGGAAGCTAAACAGGGACGAAAGAAAGGTTGAAACCAAACATGGGCTTTACGATGGAGCACCAAGGTACGATGCAAGCCGTAAGATGTCGCTGAAGATTCCACCTGCTGTCACTTGAGCCCCGGCCCCCGGACCCCGAACAATCAAAGGCTGTGTCCGGTACCTTGTCGTTGTGAAAGCGATGATGTTGTCGGATCCTGAAAGCTGTGCAAACGGATGATCCTTCTTGTACTTTTGCATCTCAACAAAGCCTCTTTGATTTTCGACATCCACCACCCCGACGTATCTCAACACCTTCAGAACAAAAGCATCATATGAAAAAAGGTAAAAAGTATATAGGAACAAAGACCAACTTACATGTACCTCGACTATTTTTATGGGACAACCATTTATCCCTACAACATTTAATAAAATTAATTCCTAGGTAGGTAGAGTCACCATGGATTGAACTCGTGACCTCAGTTCTCCAAAGTTCTCTTGACTACTAGTTCACATAATAATAGTTCACATAGACATTAATTAATCAGGTAAATGAACATAAAAATCTCTCTTTGAGAATTTCTCATGAAATAATTATTAAAAATGCTAAGGACTAAATAGAGTTTTAGGCAAAATTCAAGAACTTAGGCAGAAAGTTTAAAGGATTAGCGACCAAAATAAAATAATCATGAAAGTTAAAAAAGGACGATTAGGATTTAAACCAAAATTATTACCCTTGCCATTTTGATAGCCAAGATACTGATAAGGAGCTATATATAAGTATTTCTAAGTAATGCATGTAACTTAAGGAATCATCCAGAGAACCATGGATATGCACATTTTTGGTTCATCAAAGACCAACTCACAAAAGCTTAAAATACACACCGAACCTAAATTTCATATTGCTAAAATCAATGGCAGATTATGTAGCATATTCCTTAAACTATTTTGTAGATACTCACTTCCCCAGAATTCTCGGCCTCCTGTCGTTTGCTAGTAAGATCAGCATCGTATTGTGGCAATTGTTGCATAAACTCCTCAGCAGATGCACTGGCCTATATAATACATTTGCGCTCCAACTTAACTAATGAATACAAAATTTAAGCATAAAGTGTAGGATTTGTATGGTTGAACATATAAAATCATACTCTTAATGGCTCTGGCACAAGGTTTTCCACTGGGATATCTGCTAGTTCTAGCTTCAAACCAGATTCTCTTGCAAGAATGATCACCTGAAACATGAAAGCATCTTACAGCATGATTCGTGAATAATTTCTTTATTTAATTTATGACCAAAATTGAACAATATCTGTTCAATTGGTTATACAATTGTGTCCGGTTCTAAGGAGACAAGAATTTCTTTATTTAAGTTTTACTCTATGCTGCATGCCCACGTGTGAATAGTTTTTTCTATAAAAATTTTAGCAATGTAATTTTAAGGGATACTTGCATTATGCATATCTAGCTTAGATTTAGAAAGTAGTTATAAAAAATAGCTCATGTTCCTACTTTAAAGGAACTTACATTGAGAGTGTTTCTGAGAGTAATGGGCTAACAAAACAGCAAATAAAGATAGGAATGTAAACTCCTTTGATGTTTTCATGGTTTTGGATTTAGAACAGGCTATTCAGAACACATTTTTACCTTTCTGGCAACATCTGTTCCAGATAAATCATCTCTTGGATCTGGCTCAGTATAACCTGCTTGTTTTGCTTCTGAGACTATGTAACTAAAAGATTTACTGCCTTTAAAGTTGTTGAAGATGTAGCTCAACGTCCCACTGCAGCAGAAAATCACATAAAAGCAAATACTGTTACATTTGTGGGGAATTCAACTTTACTTTCTTTTTTTTTTCGCAATGCAAAGGGCCTAAATATCACCCTCCGATGGCAGATTTCTGCAAATAGAGGTTTTAAGAGTGTTTGGCCTTTTTATAAGTATTTTTTAGTTTCAAATTAAATATGAGGCCTTTCAGTGATCTTTTTATTTCCTTTTTATCATAGAGTAATGTACAGCAGCAGCAAAAAGTAGATGGAAAGCATATTGAACAAACCACTGTTTGTATTCTTCCATCTACTTCTATTGTGCTTGAAATAGATTAAAATGCCAATCATAATGTAATATAAGGGTATGTTAGCAACTTACTCCAAGTAATTGCTAACATACCCTTATATTATTCCTATTTCTACTAAGACCCAACCCTATCATAATGTTATTAATTGAAAGACAGCATCACTAAAAAACCCATAGCTTTAGGATGATGCTACTTACAACCACAGTTTACCTCATATGCATATTTGTATCAAGTGAGCCGTTAAATGGACCCTCATCACAAAACCAAAAAAATAAGGAAACTAGACAACAAATTCTAGCGTCCCTATTTTAATTATATGAACTTTTTAAAAATATTTAATTTCATTTTTCAATCAGTTTAGCTTGACCGAAGGCATCAATTTCACTTGATTGAAGCAATCAATTTTGTTGGTTTGATTGAAGTCATCTATTTAACTTGATTAAATCAATTTTTGTCATATTTGAATATTTTCTAAAATTTTGACATACACACATAATTGTACGTTTTTATTATATGAAGAATCCCCAAAAAATAATCATTATTGTCCTTCACTCTCACTGACTCGCCCTTCTAGTAATTAAGTTTGATGTGTGAGACCTCGTTACACAAAGATTTACACGACGGATAAAGAAAGGTCTTTTAAGTCATAAAATCCACCTGTACTTCTCCCTTCAAAGGTTCACCTCTCCAGAAAGGTCACTGATATTTATAGTCTACTCGGTCACACTCCTTAGAACTCAAGGACAGAAATGTACAACCTATAGAACAGATCAAGTAAGATTGTGGGTTCCACTACTAGATCCTTCCCTATAACTTAAAGCTCATGTTTCTTTGGTCAGAAATTTAGTTGGGTAAAGATAAGAACTGGTTTCCATGTGATGAAGTGCCATTCAAGTGAGAGTGTGTCATCCAAGACCAAGAGTTCCAAAAACTTATGGGGTCTTTTAACATTTAGGTGGTAGCCATACAAGTTTTGGGTTTGTACAGGATCGATATTTAAAAGTTTTGGGTTTGTGCAAGATCAATTTAATTGAAATACCCTCTAAAATCTCTCAAATCCATAGGATTTTTTTTTTTTGAAACCAGGAAATCAGAGCTACACTCCACTATACCTGAGATAACCACGCCCGTCCTTAGGGCAGGCACCGGGAGATATCGAAAGAATGGAGACATGGGAGGTGTCTACAAATTAATGTTACAGGTGAGTCTCGAACCTAAGACCTTGAGGGGAGCACACCTTCAAAGCCCAAGTCTTCAACCACTATGTCACCCCTTGGAGACTAAATCCATAGGAAAATTGGAGTGAAGGTTTGTTGCAAGGATGATTTAGGAAAATGGAAAAGAGTAGATCGAATGTTTTTAACACACATCAGGTATAATTGTCGCATACAGCGTAGATTTCCTACAGGTGCAGGTGTATATTAACATATTGAAAATTTGAAATTAACATGATATGGGATTCACAGTGAGATTAAATAGTCTTACACCCTAGCATTATGGGGAAATTATTTAGGTGAAGGAAATATAAAGTAAATCTTTATTCAAAGAGAAAAAAGACAAGTCATGAGAATAGATCAAAACCTGAAGATGCCTTCAATACGCAATATTTTGTCTCCAGTTTCAAGCAAACCCCGTAGGGTACTAATAATTGGTAGACCGGCTCCAACAGTAGCTTCATAAAAGTAATGAGTATAGGACTGACGTTGAAGAGCTCTCAATTTCAAATACTGGATTGGACAGCAAAGATGTAACCGAAGAATTAGTATGCACATTCTAAATAGTACTTTTGTTTTTTTGAATCACTAAATAGTAATTTGAATTGCAACATAAAAGCCATGGTTTCATCATTCATGATTTCATCACATTCTGTTTCCACAAATTTTTTGTTAAACAAAGCCAATCCCCAACTAATTTCTCCAAGTAAAATTCACCATTTTTTTTAAAAATCTTACAAAAAAATCAACAGAAATTCTATTATTATTCAGAAAAACTCTGTCAATTCTCTAATCTGGATACGTTCGCAATGTTTGAAAATCAACCCAGTGCATTATTATGTCAGTTTCCAAATTCCTCAAACATGAAGGTCCTTTGCCATCATCCATAAAAGACAAAGGAACTTGGAAACTTTCACATTCTATAGCTGTAAACAACGTTGTCAAAAACGTACGTTTATGTTTAATTATTTATTTATCTACATTGAACTTTGTATTTATATTTAAATATTACATATAAAATTGAAACTTACGATACACCACTCATTACGATACACTATTCGTCACAATGCACGATACATTAAAAATAGATTTCGATACATGTTCCATTTTATGATTTAACAACCTTGGCTGTAAACAAATTGTTCTTTTTTGTTTCAAAAAATGGTAAAAGGTAAGAGTGAAGTAATTTCCAAATAGGAGGTACCTGATCGAGTGGTCCTGAGTTGGCTCTTTTATTTGGAGTAATGACATGAATTCCCCTTCGAAGCCAGTTGTAGTAGTTGCTAGCAACATCGGGATTGGCCGTGCAATCCACCAAAACCGTATTTGGAATAAAATGATTTTGATGTACATGCTGCACAAACTTTTCCATATCTGCCACTTGACCTTTCTCACTTTGAAGTTCTTTCCAATTAGATAAGTCAATTCCCCTACAATCATATATTGAAAATAATTTCATCGAGTAAAATGTCAGAACTGTAAACTAAACAGTGTCAAACTTTTTTTTTCTTTACTTCATTTTGGAGGTAAACACATGAAGATGGGATACAAATACTACTTGAATCACAACAGAGTTTCCATTACAAAAAGGATTCCCAGAGAGCATAAAAGCATAAGAATGCCAAGAACCAAATGAGAAAGCTGATGAATAGAAGATAAATGTAGGGAAGAGAACAAAAAAACAAAGGACGATAGTAAGGAATAAGCCTACTCTACTATATTAGAACTCCTCCTTTAGGAGAACGACTTTTCTCGAGTACATCTGCATAACATACATAAAAATATAATGGCAGTGGAGGAAAAAGCAATTAGGAAAATACTTAACCTAACCAACATAGTAAATATTTTAGCCTAAAATGAAATCCTCAATAACCCTATGTGGTACAAATACTAATGAAAACAAGCAATAATAGCTTTCTCAATTGCAAGTATTTAACTGTTGTTGATGTATGAATGATAGCAATTGTGTACAAAACTAACACTAATAGCTTGCACGCACCTCAACTAATCTCATGAAACAATTGTTTATCATACACCTGGTTGCCAAAGAAACTCGTACAATTTTAACATTCTAGATAAGCTACTTGAATTACCACTTTGGTCAACCCATGGTGGAAAATAGGTATGAAAACCAACACCTATCTAAATAGGTCTTGATCTTAACCAACTTTGTAAACTGAAGCACACCTATATCAATGAAAATAATATTAAATAAGTTTTGAACTTACTCATCGCACAAAAGCATGCTTCTTGAGCTAGTAATTCCCATGACACGCAAATCAATGTTAAAGTCTTCTTTGAGAACTGATGCCTGGCAAAGAACAATTCAGAATCAGAACAATGAAATTTTTATATAAACTTCCAAATTGTAGCTTAGATTTTGAACAATTGAAGTAAATGTAGGCTATGTGGCAATTTATGAAAAACAATACAACAATACTTCAATAGCCCATTGTTGCATAAGAAGCTGGTCATATTTAATTGCTAACAAGAATCATATACGCTCTACTATGACTTTAAACAAACTTAGGACACGGATACTTCAAATTTTGACACATGCCTTGAGTAATCAGTTTTAATAATATTTTAAGTTTCAGATACATTAAGACGAGATGCATGGGAGACATTCTATGAAATTCTCAATACAGGGAGTACTCATGATAGTCCTCATTGAATTGAGAAGCATCAAAGAATGGAAAATAAATAACATAAGAACCTCTGCACACCAAGAAACTAAATAAATGAATGAATTTCACTTGCTAAAACTGAACAAACATTACAAATAAAATGCCTAAATATATTCAATTCCAAGGGTTTTGTTTAGGCATTTTATTTGACTTTGAATAAAATCAAGATCACCTGATCCTTGAGCTGCTCAAGTAACGTGGCACCAATAAGTCCAGGTCCAATGATTCCCATTGCAATTGTTGTTCGTGACAGATAAAATCTTGAGTGCACAGCTCTCAAGGCTTTTATACAATCTTCTCGCCTAACAACTACGGTAATGTTGTACTCGGTGCAGCCTTGGGCAATAGCACGAATGTTTATGTTAGCCTGCATTGTAACTTACAGTTACTCATTATTCTATGAAATCAAAAAGGAAATCATAAAATCATGGATTAAAGATACAAGCTGATAAAAAAATTCTCAGAAGTTACTAATTTTAGCAAACCAAGAAATACTAAATTGCACAGCACAATAAGAAAAACTAAGAACACGACTAACTAACTCAGTTAAAAACTACAAATAATCAGAAAAAGGTGAGTAAGTAATTTCTGACCTTTGCCAGTGCACTGAAAAGGGTGGCGCTGACTCCAGGAGTACTAGCCATTTTCTGTCCAACCGCTGCCAAAATGCTACAGTTTCGAACAATTGCAACCTGGAACATATTATATTCAAATGAAACTTTATACAAGTGCAAAAACAACAGCCCAACAAAAGGAGATTTATAGAGAGTTGGGCTTATATACACAACCGTACAGTTCTGTTTTCTTTCATTTTACCCACCGAAAGCTTGGTTTCTCATACATAATTTTATTAAAAAAAAAACCTATATATTATATTTGATGAAAACAAAAACCTAATGTTGATGTATAGAAACGCTATTCCAAAAAACTGGGCTTAGGATTTTTCCCCCAAAAAAAGTAGGCTTAGGAGAAGAGCCTGAATCCAAATGCCAAAAAGCCCCCTCCAATTAGCATACAATCAGAATAGAGCTATAACTAGTTTTATAGAAGTCCTATGCTTCTTTTATTTTCACAAATCCATTCAATTATTCTTAAAAAAATTCTGTTGGCCTAAAAGCTAACTTCAATTTCATTTTTATTTTTTTTGATTGGAAACGGAAACCATTTCATTGATATAATGAAAGAGTTACAAAGGGGGAAGAGAAGAAAAGCTAACTTCAATTTTCAACAAGTTAATTTTTCTTTAGTTTAAATTAGGAATACTTGACAGTAATAAGTTATAGTCAAGGGTTCTGCAAGACCCCAATTATGCACCTATATAAGGAAAAGTAAAAAAAAAAAAAAAAAAAAAAAAGAGGAAAGAAGTCAAATGCTAGTTAGCGAGTGGATGCATGTGTTTTTCCCTGTACAGAGGAGTGTGAGGGAGAATTGTTTGGTAAATAGAAAATTTATCTTGGAGGAGGGGGAACGTTTTTGGCGAAGTTTGTTGGCTAGAGAGGAAATATGCCAGCACAGCACTCCAGAAATTGCTGGGGATTTTTCTTTTTTCTTGTTGTTCTTACTGCT
Source organism: Sechiopsis laciniata (assembly GCA_037833695.1). Taxonomy (NCBI): domain Eukaryota; kingdom Viridiplantae; phylum Streptophyta; class Magnoliopsida; order Cucurbitales; family Cucurbitaceae; genus Sechiopsis; species Sechiopsis laciniata. Next base: position 375,887 of record JBBMKA010000029.1, read on the forward strand.
TGGTACTGATTTTAATGCTAGATCTCACTGTATATTGGATAACTCCCAATATTACAGTAATTATCTTTGATCATAAACAAATATATAAATATACAAAATCTAGACTGCATCTGTCCGCTAAAGAGTTGGAAGGAAGGAAAGTTCTAAACTTTTTAAGTGTGCAAGAAACACATAAAAGGAAATAAATTTAGACTTCTCGGGTCAAAACAATTAATTAAGTCAAACAAAACACCTGAGAAAGGCGCCCGGCCTCTAAGGCTTGACGGAATCTAGATTTCAATGCCTCAGCAACAGCTTTTACTTCCTTATCAGGCACCGCAAAACACACAGAATGTTCACTACTAGCCTGCATTAACCTTCTTGTAAGCACCATTCAATGAAATCCAGACTAAAGATGAAACAGAAGAGGTAATGTTGAATCACCTGAGAAATCATAACAACATTAGCTCCAACATCTTTAACTGCACCAAAAATGGCATTGGCTGTACCTGGTACACCAGCCATACCAGTGCTGAAGAAAAATTGGAGGATGGGGCACGAAAATGAGATTAAGCTTTAAGTGATAAAAAAACCAGAAGTACACATTTATAAGTTAAGACAGAGATGGATAACTAACAAGAAATCAAACTCACCCTTCAACATTTACAAGGGCAACATTGTCTATTGTTGCAAATCCTTTAACAAAAGACACCAGACTCTCACTTTCCTCGTCAACTGGTTGACGGCATATCATTGTTCCAGGTGCAGAAAGATTGAAAATATTCCTTATGATAATTGGTATGTCATATCGCATTACTGGAATAATTGTACGAGGATGTAAAACATTTGCACCAAAATAAGACTGCATGTCAATATAATATATACATTAGGAAATCAAGAAGCAGAGTTCCATTTTTATTATAAAGTACAATAGTCAGATTTACCATCTCCCAAGCCTCTTGATAAGACAATTTCTTTAAAACAACTGCCTCCTTAACTGCACAAGAAACAAATCTTATGATATAGCAAGAGCAACATTGCATACTAATGTTATTTCAACATTGGCCAAAGAAATTGTTCTGATGAGATTAACTTGCAATAAACAGGTAGATCCATACAAAATAGGAGATAAAACTTGGATGGGATACTGGATAGGATACAGCTACGGAGTTCTAATATACAAAATCCAGAATTTATTATAATTCAAACATAGAAATTGAGTACAATCTACTTAAATGTGTCATATAGTTATGAGTTAAGCACAAAAGTAGACATGCCTTTTCTTGGATCTGCACTATAAACACCATCAACATCAGTCCAAATCGTGACTTGCCGAGATGTTAGTAGAGCACCCATTATTGCAGCAGAGAAGTCACTTCCATCTCTTTTTAAAGTAGTGGGAATGTTTTCATGTGTACTAGCTATAAATCCAGTTGCAATGATTATCTTCGATGAGTTTTTGGAATACCATTGCCCCAGTCTTTTCTCAGATTCCAAAAAATCTGGATCAACTTGATTTGAAGCAGTGGGATTTACAATCAAAACTTCCCTCGTATCCATCCACTTGCAATCAAACCCACTCTAAGGAAACACATCAAATGATGGGTATCACGGATAAGAAAAAGAAAGTTTGGCTAGTTTCATTAAGAATGAAAAGGAAAGCATGTACCAGACCTGTCTAATAACAGCAGAGAGCATACTAGCGGACCACAATTCTCCATGCCCTACAACAAAATCTGTAAATGATTCCATGGCATGACCAGCTGCAAGATGACAAGAAGCAAGTCACAGTCAATATATTTTTTTCTACCTCGAATGTCAACTAATCGTTAAGAAAGATGCCAAATAATAGTGCATCAAACATTAGCAAAGGGGACTAAAATCAGAATAAGCAACAAAACATATAGCAGATTAAAAAAAAGGCTGAGAAATTACTATTTCTTGCAATAGTCAGCACAAATGGAAATTTTACATTTCCTATCCGGAAAAAAACTTTTGATCTTTAGGCAAGCAATCACAGGTATCCAAAACCAATCAATACACACAGGCAATGAGTGTAATAAAATATCTACTTACCAATATAAATTGCTCGAAGCATAGCCTTCAAATTATTGATATCATGATGCAACTGTGATAAGAAACCAGCCAATTCATCCCCATCAAGCAAATCATGTGCTGTAGCCTTATGCTTTTCTAGAACAGCATCCGCGGCAGATACATAAGACTCGTCCCGTGATTGAGCCTTGTGGATGAGGTCATACATCATATCCGTCACTTTTGACATTGCAGAGACAACAACCAATTTCATCTCTGAATCATCGTTCATTACTATTTGAGCAACATTCTTAATTCTTTCTGAGTTACCAACACAAGTACCACCAAATTTATGAACTGACCAAACATCACCCTTAGGAAGTTGAACACTTTCATTGGTTTTTTCCAATGAAACATCTGCTGAGAAATGAAAAATCATGAAATGAATAAGTAAACGCATATCTTCATCCTAATGGAGAACCGTGACTAACAAAAATAAATGAAGCAAACAATGAACCTGCAATAGAAGCACATATTTGTTTCCTTCGTGTCCCTTTTCTTTCCCGTTGACAAACAAGGGTCATTCTGTAACACAAAACACACCATCCTCATTACAAAAAAACATTTAAAGATGCAGAGTAAGAGCTTTGAAAGGAGGCAGAAAAATGAATATGAAAATTGACTGGAGAATGGTAGTTAGTAAATCTAATTCAAGCAAGAAAACAAAAACCCAATAGAAAATCACAACGAAAAAAAAAACAGAATGCATGGTGCTACCAACAAAGTTTAATTTCCCTAATACTCTTTACCCTAGTAACTAAGAGGAGAGGGCTCCATTAGCATCATGTATGACTTAGTTATAGGTACGAGACCCCACCCTCAAATGTTGTTGAACTCGAAGAAAAATGACAACAAAAATGGAAGTTAAAATGCTGAGAACCCACTTCCTATTCCATAACCAATTGTTACATAGCTAATATTAAAAATCACAATCCTCAAAAGGCATTCACATTCTCAATCAGAATAAAACAGTCCCCAACAACAAATTCCACCACCACTACTCATCTGCATGTTCCACTAAGAAGAAAACCCATCACCAACAACAACAATAGTTCAACAGCATAAGTATGTGCCCAATGACTAAAAGGTTCCAACTAAGAAAAACTAAGAAGAAAAACGATCTAAACCAAATAAACGAAAGAACCAATACAAGAAAAATAAGGTGAAATTCAAAATTGGGTAAAGAGCTAAACACAAAAGACAAAACAATGTTCTAAGAAAAACTTCAAACGAACTCACAAACTCAAAAAGAGCAAAAGAATCAACCCACAAACACACACCCAAACAGATCTTCCAGGCTCTAAACTACAATACACAAAAAACCCAGTTCGATTTCACTTCCCAAATCCCAACCCATTTCAGAAAACAAAAAACCCAGTTCGATTTCACTACCCAAATCCATACCTGTGAAGCTTAGAACGCAATAGCGACTTGGGTTCTCGACATTGGGAGCAGGCGTACAAGAAGCATTCAGGAGTGGACTCAATGAGCACTGAATGAGGCGATAAAAGGTGAGAAGTATGAGAGAGCACATACGAGAGCGACGCCATTAGAGACACAAAAACACATAAATGAAGCAACGAATAAATGGGGGGTTTTATAGAGCCGGCGGCGATGTGTTGTTCAGTTTTGTTGATGACGAAGAAAGAGCTGCCAAACAGAGTGCTGGTGGTGAAGGTGAGATGTGGTGCAGATTTTGGCCAATTAAATACTGCAACGTGGAGATGTAGTCAACTTCATAGTGTGCAATGATGTAGCAAAGCATATGTGAAAAACAAAAGTTAATTTACATTTTTAAGTGGTGTTTGTTTACCATATTTAGTGAGGATTTAGATATTGAAAAATTATTTTGAGTAGTTAAAAATTGAGAGTTGTAGTCAAAAATTTGTTTGGACGTGGATTTTGTGTAGAGGAGTTAGAGTCAAAATTTTGTTTGAATGTAGATTTAAAATAAGTAGTAATTTTGAGTAGTTAAAAAAGTAATTATTAAAAATGAGTTATTTTGATTGATTTGAAATAAATGATAAAAAATGAGTTGTTAAATATGATTGAGTAATTATAAATTAATGATTAGAAATGAAAGTTATTTTTAAAAGTAAAAAAGATGAGAAGTTAGTAAAAACTCGTTTGGATGTAAGTTTTCGAGTAAGAATTAGTAAATCTTCCGACTAAATCCTACTTAAATATGATAAACAAACAGCCCCTTAGTCTCCACCTTTTAATATATTTGTAAGAGAAATATTTAGATGATGTTTCGGCATGACCTAAATAATAATGCTCATCTATGTTGCATGACCTAAATAATAATAATGCTGGTCTATATGGCATGACTTAAATATTTCTTTATTTTAAGAAATATTTAGGTCATGTTGAGAAATATTTAGGTCATGTTTGGCATGACCTAAATATTAATGACTTCGTATGTGCCCCAATATATGTCACATTCTTCTTTTCTTTATTTTATTTTTTTATCTTTAGAATTGAAAATCAAATAAAATGTAGCTCATATTAAATTATATACGTGGACATTATTTTTTAGGTCAACCCTTTTGAATATTCCTCAAATTAGAAATACAAAAGGAGTGGCTGGTGGTTTCCAAACTGGCCAGCTGATATTTTTCTTTTATTTGCATGCTTATGTGTTTTTTTGCCTGCTAATGCTCAATTTTTTCATAATTATAATAATTTCAAGGGTTTAGGTGGATTTACACACTTTTGAAGATTTGTAATCAAGCAATATTTTAAATTAACAACAATAATTAAATTAATAACTAAAGGACAAAAAGAATTGTTTGTATGTTCCTTTATGTAGTGAATGCTTTTTTGGTTTTTCATATTTCAAAGATTTCGAATATCTTAAGTACGCATTTCCACCTCATAAACCTTGATACTTGATTATTATTCAAAAGTTATTTACACGTTCCTATTTAGGTCGCTGTATAGCGAATCAAAAAAAATAAAAAAATAAAGTCGCGTGTGTATATATATACATATTAATATGATAAAAATTAGAAAGACAGCAAGATAAAACAGAAGTTATTCTCTCTTTTTTTCAAAAAAAAAAAAAAAAAGAGTTTATTCCATTTGAACTTTTTTTTTTTTTTTTTTAAGATTTTTTATGTTAAATAAAAAAAAATGCAAATAAATTTTATGAATAACGATTTTTTTAAAAGAAATTAGTACTTAACAAAAAGTTAGGATAGACTTAATAAAAAGGTGAAAAAGTTCATAAGATTGGTGACTTTGCAATAAATAGTTTTCAATTAATACAACATACAGTTTTCAATAAATGTTATAAATAAACTTCAATCAATGTCACAAATAATCTTTAATGAGCTCCACATATAGTTTTAAATTAGTACATCAAATAGTCTTCAATGAGTGCCACACATATTTTCAATCAATATATCCTATTATCTTTCATCAATGTCACATCTTCAATCAGTGCAATAGATAGTCTTCAATAAATGTCACAGATACTTTTCAATCAACACCACAAATAATCTTTAAACAATGTCACATATAGTTTTCAATTCATACAATATATAATCTTTAATAGGTGGTACACATACTTTTCATTCAATATATTAGATCGTCTTTCATCAATATGATGCCTTCAATCAATGTTGCATATAGACTTCAATCAAGGTCATACACCTCAACAAAAAGCTACCAATCCATCTGTTCTTGAACAAAAACCACATATTGCCTACCTTTCCACTCTCGAACCTTACACTATCGGGTTAATTGTGACAATGAGTTTTTTTTTAAAACTTACTATTAAAATGGGTATTTTTTCAAATATGTTATCAAAATTGGTCTAATTTTTTGTCTTTATGTGGTGATAATTTTAGTATAGTCACCACCACTTTGAAATTTAAAAAAGCATTAGATTAAAAGAGAGTGTGTGGTGACGACTATAGAAGAGTCATCTTCTTCTTGATTTTTGGTGATGACTATAATAAAGTCATCTTCTTCTTTGCAAAAAAACATAATATTGATTTTTTAAAAAAAACTTTATTCCTTAAGCTACGGGCCCATTTGAGAGTGCTTCCACCAATGAATTATCCGCTACTGATTGATTTATTAAATAATATTTAGAAGACTTACTTGAAAACTTTAAAAATAATTTAAAAGTACGTATTATAAAACCAAAAGTATGTATTGTAATATGTTCAAATTTTAAAAACCAAAAGTTAAACAATAGAATTTAAAAAAAAAAAAA
>JBBMKA010000029.1:382284-405955 GCA_037833695.1 Sechiopsis laciniata
ATTCTTTAGTAAGAATATTTTAAAAGTTTTTATAAGATCAAACCCACTATTCAAATAAAAGTGTAATATTTTTAATTTAAACATTATTGACAGTGATATTTTTTATGTTTTTTTTTAAGTCAAAGGTATTTATGAATTTTTTTTAAAGTTCAAGGGCATTTTTTGAAACTTTTTAAGAGTTCAAAAATATTTTTGAAACCAAACTTTAACGATTTTTATCCAAATTTAACGGTAAGAGTATTTTTTAAACTTTTGTTAAAATTTAGAGACATTTTTAAAACTTTTTAAAGTTCAAAGGTATTAATGACACAAACCCTATAATCTACAGGTATTTTCTATAATTTAGCCATAGTTTAAAAAACATCGTTAATGTTAGGGAAAAGATTTGCTAAAGCACCCTTTTATTTTGTTCAAACGAGGGAAGGAAAGGAAAAATTATAGCATTATAGAGTTCTGCATGTTTAGTTTATAGAACAAGCAGGAAATAGACAAAATTAGATCTAAATTAGACATAGAAGCTTTGGCAAGCAATGTTATCTTGGTAGTAATTAGTCCACAACACAAGAAAAAGGACATTTCATAACACAAAAGTACAAAATTAATCTTCCATCATAGATTCCTGGTCCCTCTAAACCTATCCTTATATTTTAGATTCCTAAATTATATAAAATGTCCCTCTAAACTTTGTGGCAGTTTCTTACCTCTGCTATTTTCATATATTAGTAGTTGCATTTCTATTTCCTTTCACAAAAAAAAAAAAAAGTTGCATTTCTATTTTATTTTAAAGGAAAAAAAAAATCCTAGGAACATATTTTTTGGAACAATTTTAGAAGTTCAAAAGTAGAAAATACCATCCAAAATTCGAAGTCGAAAGTGTATACATTGAACTCACAAGTTTACTCGAAGCAGGAGCTATTGATAAAGATATCCATTTCTGTTTCTTTGGCCAACGCCACCTTTGTTTTGATACCTGCCAGAATTTCAAATGTAAAATCATAAGTATTCAAATTAATCCATCAACGAACAAGGCAGGCTACTACATAATAATATATAAACTGAATGCTTATTATAATAACTTGGTCCATATGATGTCAATGCAAATACAACAGGCAGTGTTCCCTACACAGCAGATTGAACAAGTTCAATAACATTCTCTTCTTACTAGCTTACACAACCAACGATCCTAAACCTAATTTATCAAAATTTTCAACGACTTGCCCCGTAAACTTGAGTAGAATCATACTGTGGATACCCCGGCTGTGCCTGTGCCTGTGGCGACACACTCTTCACGTAACCTGCAGGAGCACTTGAAGGCACAGTTCCGTACCCACCTTGTTGCGCAATTGACTGATCATAGGTTGGCTGCGTTGCAGTCTGTTGAGCATAACCAGGCTGCCCACTGGCTGGTGCAGTATAGGCTGCTGCTACAGTTGGTTGAGAGCTATAAGCAGCTGGATCTTGAGGAGCTTGGTATGCAGCATATCCAGCAGTATTTGCAGCAGTCTGCTCCGGATAACCATGTTGGGCGGTCGGATACTGCCCGTAAGCTGCAGCAGGAGCAACTTGTTGGCCATAAGCAGATGGTTGTTGTACATAACCTGCCTGGCCACCCTGCTGAGGGTAACTGGCAGCAGCAGGTGCCTGATTGTATCCATCTGTGCTCGGTGCAGTGCCGTAGGTAGGATACTGCTGAGTAGAGCCACCAGTTGGGTATTGATATGTCTGTTGAGGTTGCATATTTTGAGCATATGAAGCTGGGGCAGACCCGCCTTGATAAGGCTCTCCAGGCTGACCGGCCCTAGGACCACCATAAGACTGAGGAGGTGGTCCTTGTGATGGAACACCATATGATGGAGGCTTATCATACTGTTGTTGTTGTCCAGAATAACCCTGTTGAGCACCAGCCTGAGAGTACTGTTGCTGAGTACTCCCATGTCCACCGTACGGATTCTGCGACGGAGCTTGATGATCATATTTCTGTTCATATCCATGACCGTAGTTCTGATGAGGAGCTGCCTGAGAATAAGAAGCAGCATGCCCATAACCTTGACTTTGCTGCTGACTATAGTTGTAACTGGACTGAGTTTGTGGTGGACCGTGAGCTGGAGCAGGAGAAGGGCCAGGAGCATGTGTAGGCCTAGCGCCCGGGAAATGGGAAGGTGGGGCATCTGAATAATGGCTTCTTCCATAGTAGTCGTAACCACCTGAACTTGGAGGCGGCCCCTGCATATTGGGGGGTTGCCTTTGCTCCCAACCAGAGCTATAACTGCTTCGAGGACCACTCATTTGTTGAGGATAGCTTCCATATGAAGGATGCTGATATTGTGTATTATGAGATGGATAAGACCCTCTCTGAGGATAATCATATGCAGCTGGATGCGAAGGATGAGGACCCCGTTGACCCCATTGAGTTGAGCCACCAGGTCCACGGGGACGGTACGCCTGTTGGTTAAAACCAGTGGAGTGGGGCGAAGGCCTCACATTCTACTCCAATGACAGACAACAAAAAGACGAGTAAGTAAACAGTGGAAAATTTTAATCCAAGATTTGATTATATGAAAGTATAGAAAAACGAATAAGGAAAATGAGCAGCTTGAACTTGGTGATTCAAATCTCTTGTTCGAGAACATTGGTGAGCCTCTGGCATCATATTAGTTCCATAAAATAAGCAAGATGAAGCTAAAACATTAGGAACACGGCAAATTGCCATTCAGATGTTAAATAAGAATCGAAGCAAGACAAAAGCTTTATACAGATGGTTTAAAGAAAATCACATCACAGTAAACCATTGCATACAGGGAACATCCGAACATATACACAACAGCGAAGTAATTCCAATCTTTCACAACAGAGAAGTAATGTAGTCAAAAGCACACATAAAGATCAGAAAAGGAAGCACCCAGGTGTTAGCACATGGCTTCTATAGTTGGCAGAAAAGAATCGTCAATTACAGATGCCCATATGAATCAGAAGGTAGGTAGACAAATTACGACTATCAAAACGTGACCTCAAATCTGCACAACATTAAAAAAACTTGATTTTTTTTTTATAAACATGGGATGAATATCATAGGCTCCCTCCATTTTGTAACTATGATTTTAACTTTTCTCTTTGCCCATTGATATCATATGTTGTAATAGTATCGATAGGTATTTGTTGTACTTTTTCATTCATCAATGAAAAGTAATTGTTTCCTATAAAAAAGGATGAATACCTCAGAATGAGTCTAGTGATGACAAATTCATGCGTCCAAGAGAAAATTAACATTCAAACTCACACATACATTGTTCTCTTCATCAAATAGATAGTAATTCTTCTAAACAAATGTCAGATATATCAGCATCAACTTTACTACTAACTCTTTCATTCTGAAGTAGTAACCTTATGCTGAGGATTTCACTGTCACATCAGAAGGTAGAAAGAAAAATATAAACAAATAATTACATTGACATTAATTGTCACTAGTTTAAAGCGACTGTGTTCCTATAGTGCAGTTAGTGTGGCATGCACCAAACCTCCATGCTCATGTTGTCTCAGTCAATGGTATCAGCTTTGAATACTAATGGTCCTATGCAAATGAAAGCATCGTGACTTCAGGCATTACTTACTTCCAACACAATCGTAAGCATAGAGAACATGGGTCCACTAATGAGCACTAAGGTTAATGCAATACATTCTTACTCAATTATTCTTAGTTTGAAATCTTGAAGCAGTCTTACCAACTATTAACATCCTGCAATCGCGAGATCTAATGCCCGATACCTCTCTTCGGTGGATGAGAGTGATAGTAGTTGGCTATTGCTACACCAAGAAAGCAATGTCGACCCCATGGAAAAGGCAATTTTGTAATCTGCAGTTTTAAAGCCAACCAATTCGAGTTTGACACCTTTATGATAGATAAATTATGGCAACCGGCATCTTGGATTTCAGTATATGATCTTTCCTAGAACATTCATGTGATCTTTGCATAGACCATTCATTGATTTCACAAGCTATTAGGATCACCCGTCATATGATTTCCCCAATCCCTTTATAGAAACTTATGCCATACAAAATATGCATACTGTTTACCATACAGTGATTGTCAAACGCGGTCAAATGTTTAAATTATGCATACTGGACATCAATGACATCAAATGCATAAAAACATAACACTTTTCACAACTAGAATTATAACATATAGCATATAGATGCTAATACGACACTGAGCTTAACCTGTAGTATAATCTAACACAGTTACTAAAACTTTAATCACTACTCGGACAGGACTTGTAAGCAAGAATAAGTATCAATAATAGCAAAACAACCGCTGTACATAATAAAAATGCAGAATGGAAATATGTGCACATCACAAATCAGCATATAACTTAAAATGCATTAGTCCAAAGAAGTACGAACCTTCGCACCAACAAGAATAAGCCATTTAGATAAGAACATGATAATGAACGGTGGTCTTATGTATGGAACCGAAAGTAGATACTAATAATTCAAATCCAAAGAATAAAAATAAGCACGGCCATAGCAGAATTGAGGGATATGACCATGGCAAAAGCATTTATGATACCAAACAAACATCAACGTTGTAATTTTAAGTAGAGATTTGAAGATATGAGAACAAAAATTCAGGAGAAAAGGTGACATTTTAAAAGCACACCTGAGTCATAACTTCCTTTATCATGCCTGTAGCAATTTCAATCTGCTTCTTATCACCAGTTATTCTAATAGTTCTTTCCTTAGATTCATCTCCTTCTGGAAGATTTTGAGGTATCAACTACATGGAAATCAAATCTATGTCAGAATTGACGGTCCCAATAAACCATAAAAATCAATTACCGTGTACCATCAAGATAGACTTGCAACATATCAATTACCTGTATACGTGCACAAGATCTGGTCTGTAGACTTTTAATAGTCTCCCCACCTCTTCCTATAATTAAGCCAACCTAGGTAAGGAAAATTCAGTTAAGCTATTGACAGAACCAGTCAGAAAGCTATCCACATAAATATGGATTCCAACCTTCTCATTTGGAACTTGTATCTGAATCTGTTCGGTGGCTGCTGTAGAATGTGATGAATTGAGGCCTCTAGCTATAAGGGATGGAGATCCACCAGCATCAGCCTATGAGAAAATTAAATTAAATCAAGGATTCAATATCGGGACAATAAACTTCCAACAGATGCTTAACAATGATTAAATAAAAAATAATACTGAGTTACAGGAAGAAAAAAAAAAGATCCAGAAAATAAAAAATAATCACAAAAGTCAATACCTCTGCAATCACAGCTTTGATTAACTCCTCTGCCTTCTTTATATTTTCTGAAGTTCCAACTATTTCTACAGGTCTAATTAAACGATTGGGATCACTGTCTGAATCCCTCATTATTTGAATCTTTGCACCAGAATTGTACTGCAAGTATCGAATAGTATCACCAGCCTTGCCAATGAGAACACCTACCTGCAGTTAACAAGCTAACACTTCACTTAGTTCATATCCATTTCCAAGCAAAACTGTTAGTGGATCAGATTTTTTTTATAGCTAAAGTGAAAAAAATAGGTTAAATTATAAGTTAGGTCTTTAAACTTTTAAAGTAGTATATAAGAGATCCCCACTAATCTTTAAGACCATGTTTGCAACGCGGTGTTTACAAACGGGGTTGGGTTATTGTAACACAACCCACGTTAAAGCCCACAGACTATGATAACCAGTGGGTTGGCCCTAGCCGCTGTTTTGCATTACCCATGCCGCCCCATTTGAGATTAATCATTTCATCTTCTCTATTAATAACCTGCACCCTAAACAACATTTGTCATAGCCCCTTTTATAATAACATGCACCCTAAACACCATTTATCATAACCTCTTTTATAATAACCTGCACCCTAAACACCATTTATCATAACCACGTTTATAATAACCTACCCCCTAAACACCGTTATCAATATCATCACTCATGTTATAATAACCTATACCCCAAACACAATTTATAATACTCCACCATTATAATAACCCAACCGGTGCCCAAAACATGGCCTAAAAGTGTCTAATAAGTCCCTAAATTATAAAAAGTTCAGGATACATCTCTAGAAATTATTTGTGATCGATGGGCCCTAAAACATTAAAAAAAAAAAAAAAAAAAAAAAAAATTATAATTCAGCAACCTATTATACACAGATTAAAGAACCTAATAGACACAACATAGAAAAATATTAACTTTCTAGACACTTTTTAAGCTTGGAAACCCCTAAAAAGTAATTAATAGCATTAACTCGAGGAAGAATCTGGAAAAACACTGTTTAAAAAACATAAACCAACATTGAGCTTAAACAACAATCCTAGGATCAAAATTAAATATCTCGCAAGTTCACACCTTGCTATTAGGAACTTCCATTCTGTAAGTAGTTGTTTCGGCCACTGACGAAGGTTTATCTTGCTCAGGATTAGAAACATCTTCCTGCAGAGGCAGTGCACACTCCACTTCCAGAGGTTCAGAGATTTCAGCAGTAGAATCCTGAGCATTACCTGATTCATGAGGATCTGCTGTGGGTTGTTCAGTTTCCTCTTTGTTAGGAACCTCATCCAATGAAACAGGCAGTACTGTGTCCTCTTCAGATGGTTGTTGATCATCTTCCTTAGCAGGTTCTTTTAGATCCTCCAATGAAACAGGTTGTATTGTGTCCTCAGATGATTGTTTATCGTCTTCCTTAGCAGATTCTTCTGGCTCCTCCAGTGAAAAAGGTTGACCTGCATCCTCTTCAGATGATTGTTTATCATCTTCCTTAGCAGTTTCTTCAAGCTTCTTTTCTTGATGCCCATTCTCGCTCGCTGGAAAAGGAAAAAAAAAAAAAAAAAAAAAACTATGATATTCTGTTTACAGCAAGAGTAAATAATCATATAATACTTACATGAAACATTCATTGACTATTAATGGGAAAATAGTGAATTAACAGGAACGCAACCAAATGATTGAATTCTTGTTAAGAAGTCCACCGCACCAATAACCAAATCACAAAAGAAGTTCAATTAACCAAAGAACCTCTAAAACCATAATCCAATGTCCAAAACTCAAATTATATACCCGGCATAATCAACATGAAATAATTGGCGCATCACTGTGGGGATATGCAGCACCAGTAGCTATTTCACGAAGGGTTGGGAGGTAAAGCCTTATTAAGTACAAAATCTTGAATAACAAAGTTCGATTTTCTTGCAAACCGAAAATAATATAAATATAACAAAAGAAGTTTATGCACTACAAAAATCCCACAGAAGTTTCCGGTAGCAGGAATTTACAAGTAAACGTAAAGAGAAAAAGAAAAACCGAAAAAAACATTCCACATTTCCATAAATTTCAAGAACACAAATGCCTAAATCACATAGAAAGCTGCAACATACAAAGAAGAAAGAAGAGTACCATTCTCCTCGTGGTTCCCGTCGAGGCGAGGCCTCTTGGCCTCCGATTCGTCAGAAATAGCAGCCTCGTCGTCGTCAGCTGCACCAGACTCCTGATCGGCGTCGCAATGGTTTTCCTCGGGGGCTTCGGATGCTTCATTGTCCAAATCTGCAAGCTTGCGTTTGTGATCTAAAGGCTCGGGGCTCGCCGCTCCGGTAGCTGCTGCGACTTCCTCCGCCATGGTGGTGCAAGGAAAAGCGTATCGAGGTGTAGTATTGAAAAGCCCGGCAGGTAATGGTGGTCGGAGCTAGGGTTCAGATGAGAGTGAGAGAGGAAGAAATGATTGGACAGAAAGATGTGTTATATAGGGAAATGCCAATGCCAGAGATATTTTTTACTTGCACAAATGAATATGTTTGGGCTAATTTCGTTAATGGGCTCTGGTCAGCCAATGGGCTTAATTGGGCTTTTTCAATGGGATAATAGACCGAATGTCAAATCGGATTCTGTGAACAATCTATCAAAGCTAATATATATATATAAAAAAAATCTACCAAACCTAAGATCTCATTTCCTAACCATTCTCTTTTTAATTTTAAAAAATTAAATCTACAATGACTATTTTAACCTATAATTTCTTTATTTTGATAACTATATTTTGCCTATGTTCTTAAAAAACCCATATTAACATCGAAAAACTGAAAAAGTATCTTCCAATAAAGTTATAATTCAAATATTAAAAAGATATATAGAGTTTTAAAAAAACCAGATACAATGAAGAAATAGAGAATTTGAACTCATAATTTCAAAAAGACACTAATGTTACCTCGGTATTGCTCTTGTTGACATATATATACATTTGAATTTCATGTCTAGTAAAATTCTAAAATTTGAGTTTTGCTCCAATAAATTTATAAATTTTAGGAGTAAAATACTATTTTGACTCTTGAACTTTAATTTTTATTTCTTTCAAAAGTTCAATTTTAGTTCCTAAATGTTGGGATTTGTTCCATTTTAATCATTGAATTATAAAAAAATTATATAGTGAATTTGAAGTTAATTGAAATTTGTTCAATAATGTTAATAATGTCAATACAATCAAATACAAAATGAAAAACAAAATAGAAAGATCAGCTTTAAATTTTTTAAAAGTTAAAAGACTAAAATGAAATAAACCTTAAACTTTAGAGAATAAATTAAAATTTTGAAAGTTCATAGACTTAAAAAAAAAAGAAAATTAAAAAATCCACAAACTAAAATTAACCTAAATTGAGAAATTGCACTGTACTCTTCTAACAAATTGATGGTAAATTTTAAAGAATTTACATCTAACTAAAAAAAAGAGAACCAAATATCAATTTTTATGATTGACCATAAAAGTTAATATGTATTACTTCAATTAAGACAATGAGTAAAATGGAAGAACTAAATTAGGGGGTGCTTGGGCCACCAAAACAAGGGAGTGAATGAGAATGGGAATATCATGTTTTCTAAAAATCTTTTTTTTTTCATTCTCCCTCTAACGGCTACTTATTCTCTCTCTAATAACTTTTCATACACCACATCACTATTTTTCACTCACACTATATTCATTATTTTATTTTTCTCATAATCATTACATTTATCTTAAACACAAATAATCATTTTTCTCATAATCATTATCTTCACTCCAAACATAAATAATCATTACCTTCATAATCATTCTTCTCCGACTCTTCATTACCATTCTCTCCTTAATCATTACCATTCTTCTTGCTTCAAACACACCTTTAAACTTGAATCTCGAAATTGAGGTATAAGCCATGTGTCCAATATTTAACCTAGGCTTTAAAAGGACATGGAAATGGGAGGGAGTGTCAAGACGCAAAACTAGCTTTTACAAATAAAGTTAAAAGATGCATTGAAGAACCTAATGGTAGATATAGCCAGAGCGAGCTGTACGAAGAAGAAGAGCGACAAATGGGGGTCTCATCGGGGCCGAAGCTCTCGGGGCTGCAAAAGCAAGTGCTCGGTCTTTACAGGGCGTTTCTCCGAGCAGCTCGTTCCAAATCCCCCGAAGATCGACGCCAGATTGAATCCGTTGTCTCCGCCGAGTTCCGCCGCAACGCCAACCAAATCGATCGCAAGAATTTCATCTACATCGAGTACCTTCTTCGTCGAGGCAACAAACAGTTGGATCAACTTAAAAGCCCCGCAACTGCTCGATTGTCGTCGCTTAATCTCGATTCCTCTTCATCCAATGATTCCGAGCCTTGACATTTTAGGTACATTGCTTTGATTGATTTCGATTGGATTGATTTTGAACCCTAGAAATTGAACTGTGCGATTGATTTCCTTTCGTTTCTTTTGGATTTCAGATTCTCTATTTTGTTGGTGGATCCTTAGCGATGAATGACTTTTCTGGTTTGTTCGATACTGAAATTTTTCCTTCATCGTCTCGTGCTTTTCATGGCGATCGATTTTGCAGAATGGTCGGTAGCTGAATCTTTGGAACGTTTTGAAAATGGGGATAATTGGTTTTATTCTTTTCTAAGATTTAGGTATGAATTTCGTGCCTTTCGAAATAAGATAGTTACGAATTAAGAATTTAGTGTTATTATGAATTTTGTCGATACATGTAGTTCTGCAATTACACAGAGTCTGTTTGGAGTAACGATTTGGTTATGATGGACGAAAGATCATGATAAACAGTGGATTACTATAAATGGTGTTTGAGGGACAAGTTATTATAATAAAAATTATGATAAAGGTGTTTGAAGGGTTAGTTATGTAACAAAAAAATAATATATGTAAGGTTTAGATAAACGGATACAAAAATTTAGATAAATAGACACAGGTAACTATCATTTATAATAAACGGTGGGACAAATATTGATTGGGTTATTATAACCAACTCAACCGTTTAG
Source organism: Sechiopsis laciniata (assembly GCA_037833695.1). Lineage (NCBI taxonomy): Eukaryota > Viridiplantae > Streptophyta > Magnoliopsida > Cucurbitales > Cucurbitaceae > Sechiopsis > Sechiopsis laciniata. Next base: position 392,582 of record JBBMKA010000029.1, read on the forward strand.
ATAAACGGGCCCGAACACACCATAAATATTTCTCTTCTTCATACTTATATTAAGTCAATATACTTTAAGTTTTTTTGAAATCACAATATACTTTAATCATACTTTTGTTTTTATTTTCTTTTACGTAATTTGGAGTGAATTTTATTTGGATAATTTTATTAACCATCCTAATGTAATTTAGTGGTCAAGGGTTTTTTTTTTTTTTGAGAATGTGGTCATGGGATTTGGAGAACTAAGAGACAAAAGGTTATCCAAATATTGTAAAGCATAAGAAAAAATTGGTCGGTATTTGTTTTTGAACATGAAGGCCTAAATTGTTTTGGACGATGTTATTGATGGTGGATATTTTTTAAATTTTAACAGAAATAAATTTTAATTTGTTTAGCTAGCTATGACATGGGCTCACACTATTTCCTCATTTAAAGATTATAATATAATTTTTTTAATTTTATTAATCATGTGAAATGTTTATTGTAATCATTGATAGAACTTTTTGTACATTCATCCATAAAAGTCTCTGTTTCCTTAAAAAAAAAATACCATTTAATTTTAAAATTTGCATCGGTTTGATATTTAAATTTTCAAAATTGCGAGTGTAATGGTGGACTTTCAAACCTCTTAGAAACTTCGATTCAATGGTTCGATTTATTTATTTATAATATTTGTATATCCTTGAATGTTGGGGGTAATTGATTGATTAATAAACTAGATTTAAGTATTAAAAAAGGGGGGGTTATATTCTTTAATTCATAGAATGACTCTTAAATTAATTGATTAATATTTCAATATGGTTAGATAGATAATTTAATCCAAGATTATTCTTCTCAAAGAGTTTGACTAGAATACTGCAATTCACCTAAAGAGGAGAGCACTTGAAATGTTATATTTCAAAATTTTGTAACTTTCACCTACTTGACATACTCATAAATTCTTTAGTCATTAATTCACGTTAATGCTCGTGTACAAATTACTAGCATCACATCCTTTATCATGATAATAAATTATGACTATATTTAAAGGAAGTCATCATCTTCACTAATGAGAGAAACAACACCAACATCCTACCTAGAGTCTTTGATGAACTTGTTATGTTAGACAAGTTTTTTTCATGCTTCTAGACCAACATCATATCATCGGTCTTTCTTTTGCACGAAATCAGAATTGAACGAAATCGACTGATTGATAGTGGTCTCGAACCACCAAACCAAGATGGAAACAAGCTCAACTTTATTAAAATTAAAAATTCCAAGCAAGAACTTACATGGTAAACTAATGACATGAGGCAAAAGAGATGATCCCAACCAGCAAAGAAGACAAAAAAAAAAAAAAAAAGACTAGAGGAAGCTCATAAGGATGATTGGAGAGTTGAAACCAAACATGGGATTATGATGGAGCACCTAGGTATGATGCAAGCCGCAAGATGTCACTGAAGATTCCCCCTGCTGTCACTTGAGCCCCAGCACCCGGTCCCCGAACGATCAAAGGCTGTTTACGATACCTTGTCGTCGTGAAAGCGATGATGTTGTCGGATCCTGAAAGTTGTGCAAATGGATGATCTTCCTTGTACCTTTGCATCTCGACGTAGCCTATTTGATTTTCGACATCCACCACCCCAACGTATCTCAACACCTTCAGAAAATAATAAACTCAATCAAGTACACATAAACAGAAGATAAAGGATGCACTGCTCAGTGAACTGTCGATGTTTTGACCCTTCTCAATGTTTTGATTTTGGAATTAGCTATGAATTTCTCAAACGCTTTCTCAAGAAGATGAAAACTATGGTAGAGAAATGGAACAAAAATAAGCATATTTGTTTTTTCAAACGCGCCTATACTAACCATTTTGATAGCAAAGATGCTGATTAGGAGCTTTGAATGAGTATTTCTAAGGCATGTAACTTTACCTATGCTCAAGAGAACCATGGATGTGTATTTTTTTTTCTATTGGAAACCGGAAAATTGGAGCTTTGCTCCACTATACCCAGGATAATCACGCTTGTCTCTAGGCCAGGCACCGGGAGACATCGAAGAAATTGAGACACTGAAGGTGTGTACAAATTAATGTGACAAGTGAGTCTCAAACCTGGAACTTTGAAAGGAGCACACCTTCAAAGTCCAAGCCTTCGACCACCGCGCCACCCCTTGGAGACATGGATGTGCACATTTTTGGTTCATCAAAGATTTACAGCAGCTTAAAATACACATTGAACCTAAATTTCTTTTTGCTAATAACACAGGCAAGATTGTGTAGTAAATCCCTTAAAAGTAAACTAGCAGAAATATTTTGTAGATACTCACTTCACCAACATTCTCAGCCTCCTGTCGTTTCTTTGTCAGGTCAGCATCATGTTGTGGCAATTGTTGCATAAACTCCTCAGCTGATGCACTGGCCTATAATACATTAGAGCTCCAAGTCAACTATGGAGTACAAAATTTAAGCATAAAATGTAGCATTTGTATGGTTAAACATATCAATTCATACTCTTAATGGCTCTGGCACAAGGTTTTCCACGGGGATATCCGCTAGTTCTAGCTTCAAACCAGATTCTCTTGCAAGAATGATCACCTGAACATGAAAGCAACTTAAAGCATGAATAATTTCTCTATTTAAGTTATACTCTATGCTGTTTGCCCACGCCACTCTGTAGATGAAATGAAGTAATGTTTATAGTTTCTTCTTTAAAAGTTGAATCCATGTAATTTTAAGAGGCAGTTGCATCAGTAGCATAGTTTCTCTTCTTTTGATAAAGGGGAATCGCTATATTCCCGGGACAACTGTGCCCATCCCAAGGCCCAAACCCGAGAGACAACAAGAGATTTTACAATTAAGTTCTTTCCCAAGTTTCAAACGTGAAACTTCCAAAAGAGCATACCTTGGAGACCCAAGCATTTATAAATGAAAACAAATTCAAAATAGCTCATGTTCCTACTATAAAGGAATTGACATTGAGAGTGCATCTAAGAGTCATGGGTTAAGAAAAACAGCAAATATAGGCAGGAATGAAAATTCCTTTGAAGTTTTCATGGTTTTGGATTTTGCACAGACTATTCAGAACACATGTTTACCTTTCTGGCAACATCTGTCCCAGATAAATCATCCCTTGGATCTGGCTCGGTATAACCTGCTTGTTTTGCTTCAGAGACTATATCACTAAAAGACTTACTGCCTGTAAAGTTGTTGAAGATGTAACTCAACGTCCCACTGCAGCAGAAAATCACATAAAAGCAATACTGTCAGATTTTAAAATACTTGCATCCATAGTCATTAATATATATTATTTTAATATTGTATTATAAATACTCATTAATATAGTATTATGTGCTATTACTACAGTGTTATGTGTTATTAATATAGTATTATGTGTTTTTAATACAATATTATATGTTATTAATACAATATTGGTTGCTAAATTTTTTAAAAGTGACAATATTTGTAATTATTTTCTGAATTTGACTAATCTTCAAAGTTTTCCTAAAATATATTAATTGTTGGCCAAGACCTTTTTTTTTTTAGATTACAACAATTGGGGATGGGGGGATTCGAACTCAGTATGTACATTAATGCCGTTGAGCAACTGTTCTTGTTGGTTGTTAGGTAAGGCCTATTAGAAAAGTCTTTAAGTCATAAAACCCTCCTGTTCTTCTTTCAAGGGTTTCTCCCGAAAGGCCACTGATATTTTCACTCTACTGGGTCCCACTTCCTCTAGATATTGCTTGCTTTTCATTTAGGGTGTGTTTGGGGGAAGGAGAATGGTAATAATTATGGGGGGAATGAGAATGAGGGGGAGAATAGGAAAGGAAATGATTATTTGTGTTTGGGATGAAGGGAATGATTATTGAAAAAATAAAATAATGAATATGATGAGAGTGAAAAATAGTGATGTGATTTATAAAAAGTTATTGGAGAGAGAATAAAAATAGTTAGGAGGAGAATGAAAAAAGTGATTTTTGGAAAACGTGATTATGGGGGGGAATGATTGCCGGTGGCCCAAAAACGAGAAATCATCCCCATTCCCATTCTCCCCATAAAAAAAGATGGGATGAAATGTTCGTTTAGCACACAACAGGTTTTATATGTCGCTGTAAGCGTGTTTACTACATATTGAGAGTAAATAATTGTGGGATTAAGAGTGAGATTTGATAGTGTTACACCCTAGCATTATGAGGCAATTATTTAGGTGAAGCATAAAGTAAAACTTTATTCATAGAGAAAACATAAGTAATGAATATATATATCAAAACCTGAAGATGCCTTCAATACGCAATATTTTGTCTCCAGTTTCAAGCAAGCCACGTAGGGTGCTAATAATTGGTAGACCGGCACCAACAGTAGCTTCATAAAAGTAATGAGTATAGGACTGTCGTTGAAGAGCTCTCAATTTCAAATACTGGATAGGACAGCAAAGATGTAACCAAAGAATTAGTATGCACATTCTAAATAATAGTTTACCACGAACCATCATGGAGTGGCTTAACATTCAAGAGGGCCTTAGCAAACTAAAAGATGAAGAATTCAATCTATGGTGACCACCTACCTAGAAATTAATTTCCTACCGATTTCATCGACATCCAAATGTTGTAGGTCAGGCGTTATGTCCCGTGACAATAGTCGAGGTGTGCGTAAGCTGGCCAAAACAGTCACGGATATAAAAAACAAATCTCAGTTCCTTAATCTATCCAGGCTTTCAAGGTCTGAAAATAAACCCAGTGAATTAATAGGTTACTTCCACATTCTTTAAACAGGAAGGACCTTTCCCATTATCCATAAAGCACTCAGGAACTTGAAAACTTTCATATTCTATCGACTTACATCGGTTGTTTTTTTTTAAAAAAAAAAAAATGCCAAGGGTAAGAGCCCTAAACCATGATCTCTTTTTTATTAGTTCAGAAAGTACCTGATCAAGAGGTCCTGAGTTAGCCCTTTTATTTGGAGTAATGACATGAATACCCCTTCGAAGCCAGTTGTAGTAGTTGCCAGCAACATCAGGATTGGCCGTGCAATCCACCAAAACAGTATTTGGAATGAAATGATTCTGATGTACATGCTGCACAAACCTTTCCATGTCTGCCACTTCACCTCTATCACTTTGAAGTTCACTCCAATTGGATAAGTCTATTCCCCTACCATCATGAATCACAAATAATGGCATTGAGTAAAATTGCAGAACTGTAAACTGAACAGTGTCAAAATGTAACGCCCCGAAAATTTTCTGCTTTTCTTCATTTCAGGGGATAAGATACAATTTTTTCATTTATTTAAATTAATGGTTTAGGGTTTGTATCTTATCCCTAGAAATAATAGAAATATTGTTTTCTATTAGAACTCATAAAAAAATATTAATATCCAAAGTGTCAACAGTGGAAAATAGCTATAAATTAACATAGCAAATAGATAATGAAGAAAAAGGTTTATGTATAATTGAAAATGTGACACTACACATCGTTTTAAGGATGTATTAACATTTCATTTATTCAAGGATAGGATGTCACTGCATACAAAGTGTCCAGAAAACAATTTCAGTTTTATGATCAGAGTTTCTATACACAGTAACACAACTCCCTAATCATATCTATATCTATTAAAGGAATTTAAATTGATTATTAAACTTACTCATCGCACAAAAGCATGCTTCTTGAGCTAATAATTCCCATGACACGCAAGTCAATGTTAAAGTCTTCTTTGAGAACAGATGCCTAGCAAACAACAATTCAGAATCAGAACAATGAGATTTCTAAACAAACTTCTTCCAAACTGTAGTTCAGAAAGTGTCATTTTGACCAATTGAAGTAAATATAGGGTGTGTGGCAATTTATGAGAAAAAATAATTCAATAACCTATTGTTGAAAAAGAAACTGGCGATATTTAATAGCTAAATAAGAATCATAAACACTCTACTTTGACTTAGAGCAAACATAGGACGTGTACACTTGCACATTTTGACATGACACATGCCTTATGCAATCAATTTTAAGTTTCAAATACATTGAAAACAAAGAGAGAGACGCATGGAATACATATAAAAAACATTCTCAAGACGGAGAGAATAAACTCATGATAGTACTCATCGAATCGAGAAGTTTCGAAGAATGAAAAATATAATGAAAACATAAAAAACATAAGAACATGTGGAAACTAAGAAAATAAACAAATAGAACCATCATGGATTAGTCTAGTGGTCAAAAGAACCTTAGAGAACTAAGAGGTAAGACCTTCACGGGTTATTCTAGTGGTCAAAACTCAAAAAAACCTTCCTTAGGGAACTAAAATGTTATGGTTTAATCCATTGTGGCACCTATTTCGGAGTTAATTTCCTAAAGATTTATTTGACAACCACGATCAGACAATTGTCTTATAAGAATGTGAGACTAGAAGATTTCATTCATAAATAAAGATCACCTGATCCTTTAGCTGCTGAAGCAACGTGGCCCCAATAAGTCCAGGTCCAATGATTCCCATTGCAATTGTCGTTCTTGACAGATAAAATCTTGAATGCACAGCTCTTAAGGCTTTTATACAATCTTCTCGCCTAACAACTACAGTAATGTTATATTCAGTGCAGCCTTGGGCAATAGCACGAATATTTATGTTAGCCTGCATTGTAACTTACCATCATTATTATATGAGATAAGAGAAAAAAATCATAAAACCATGGATGATATGAGCTAAAAAGTAAATTCTCACAAGTTATTAATTTTAGCAAACCATGTAAAGAAAATAAATTAGACATCAAAATAATGAAACTAAAAAAATAACTATATATATATAAGAAATCTAAGAAACAATTCAGTTAAAAACTATAAAGTTCTGATGTAACGGTAAAAAAGAAAAAATGAATAAGTAGTTTCATACCTTTGCCAGTGCATTAAACAGGGTGGCACTAACTCCAGGAGTACTAGCCATTCTCTGTCCAACTGCTGCCAAAATGCTACAGTTTGGAACAACTGCAACCTGAGGACCATATTTAATATTATGATGAAAGAAAAAATACAAGGGCATGCATAAAGTCAGACCAAAAAATGAGTTGTATTAGAAAGTTGGGTTTGAATAAACAATCATATAGTTCATATTCTATTTCTTTCATTTTACCAATGAAAGCTTGGTTTCTTATAAAAAAACATATATATTGTATTCCAATGAAAACAGATGTATAGAAACAACATTCCAAAAAAGTGGGCTTAGGGGAACAATCAAAACCCAAGCGAAAAAGGACTTTAGAAACCCCCTCAAATCTGCATAATTTCGGAATAGTGCCATAAATAGTTTTGTAAGAGTTCTATACTTAATTTATTTGCAGAAATCCCTTCAATTATTCTTAAATGCATTATGGTGGGCAAAAAGCTAGCTTCAAGATTCAACAAAATACATTTTTCTTTGGTTAAAATTAGGAATACTTGACAGTAATAAGTCACAGTCAAGGTTCTTTCTGCTTGGACCTTTTATCCAATATCTCAGGCACCCTCATCATCATTAACAAAAGTTATAGTTCTCATTGAGAGGAAAAAGGAGACTATGGAACCTATACATCCCTTAAATATTAGAGTTCTTCGTTCATCCAATGCATCATAATGATCTTCTTCATTGATTAAAAAAAAAAAAAAAAACAAATGATCCAATCCAGACTGCATCCATCCACAAAGACTTGGAAGGAAAATTCTACATTTCAGTATACAAGATTCAAGAAACAGATAGAAGGAGAAAAATTGACTCCTTGGGTTACAACAACTAATCAAGCCAAACACAAATACCTGAGAAAGGCGCCCAGCCTCTAAGGCTTGACGAAACCTAGATTTCAATGCCTCAGCAACAGCTTTTACTTCTTTCTCCGGCACCGCAAAACACACAGAGTGTTCACTACTAGCCTGCATTAACCTTCTTATAAGCATCGTACAATGAAACGTAGACTAAAGGTGAAATGAAACAGAAAAGGCAGTGTTGAATCACCTGAGAAATCATAATAACATTAGCTCCTACATCTTTAACGGCACCAAAAATGGCATTGGCTGTACCCGGAACACCAGCCAAACCAGTGCTGGGGAATATTGAGGGAGGTGAACAGAAATGAAATTAAGCTTTAAATGAGGCGAGGAAGAAAAAGTACACATATTTATAGATCAAGACAAAGATGGATAACGAACAAGCAATACTCACCCTTCAACATTTACAAGGGCAACATTGTCGATTGTTGCAAATCCTTTAACGAAAGACACCAGACTCTCACTTTCCTCATCAGCTGGTTGACGACAGATCATTGTTCCAGGTGCAGAGAGATTGAAAACATTCCTTATGATAATTGGTATGTCATATTGCATTACTGGAATAATTGTACGAGGATGTAAAACATTTGCACCAAAATATGACTGCATTTCAATGTAATCTATATTAGGAAACAAAGAAGCAGAGTTTTATTTTCTTTATAAAAATACAATAATCAAATTTACCATCTCCCAGGCCTCTTGATAAGACAATGTCTTTAAAACAACTGCCTCCTTAACTGCACAAAAAATAAACTGTATGATATAGCAACAAAGCATAAGGGATTCAATGGATTAGAGGATGTCTAAGGATCCAAAATTTTTATCTTTGTAAATGGGAGAATTAAAGGAGGAATAGTTGCTTCATGAGGAATTTGTGAAGTGAATTCTCACTCCCCATTCTTATTTTAACTTGTGTCAGAAGTGCTTAATGCTTTGGTTGAAAAGATGTAAGACATACCTTTTCTTGGATCTGCACTATAAACACCATCAACATCGGTCCAGATCGTTACTTGTCGAGATGTTAGTAGGGAACCCATTATTGCAGCAGAGAAGTCACTTCCATCTCTCTTTAAAGTAGTGGGTATGTTTTCATGTGTACTGGCAATAAAACCAGTTGCAATGATTATCTTCGATGAGTTTTTGGAATACCATCGCTCAAGTCTTCTCTCGGATTCCAAAAGGTCTGGGTCAACTTGATTTGAAGAAGTGGGATTTACTATCAAAACTTCCCTTGTATCCATCCACTTGCAATCAAACCCATTCTGAGGAAACACATAAAATGATTGGTATCACATAACAACAAAAGAAGGATTGGCTAGTTGCATTAAAAAGGAAAAGGAAAACAAGTGCCAGACCTTCCTAATAACAGCTGACAGCATACTAGCAGACCACAATTCTCCATGACCAACTACAAAATCTGTAAAAGAATCCATGGCATGACCAGCTGCAAGACAACATGAATGATGAAACAAGTCACACATCAATGTATTTTCTTCCTTGGAAGGTCAAATAGTCAGGAAGAAAAAAATGCCCAACAATAATGTGAAATAGTAGCAAGGGAATCAAAATATACTAAACTATAAAACATATAGAAGAACCAATCTATACACATTCAACGATGTAAAAATATAATCTTACTAGTTATTTATAAACTTTTGGTCTTTATGCAAGCAATTACAAGTATGCAAAACCAATCGATACACATTCAATGATGTAAAAATATATCTACTCACCGATATAAATTGCTCGAAGCATAGCCTTTAGATTATTGATATCATGATGCAACTGTGATAAGAAATTGGCCAGTTCATCCCCATCAAGCAAATCATGTGCTGTTGCTTTATGTTTTTCTAGAACGGCATCCAACGCAGATACATAAGAGTCGTCCCGTGATTGAGCCTTGTAAATGAGGTCATACATCATATCCGTCACTTTTGACATTGCAGAGACAACTACCAATTTCATCTCTGAATCATCGTTCATTATTATTTGAGCAACATTCTTAATTCTTTCTGAGTTACCCACACAGGTACCACCAAATTTATGGACTGACCAAACATCACCCTTTGGAAGTTGAACATTTTCAGTAGTTTTTTCCAATGTGACATCTGCTAAGAAATGAAAAATCATGAAATGAATAGGTAAGCGCATATCCTCATCCTAGTGGAAAACCATGATTTTTAATGGTTGATGAAATAGAAAACAGTTAATGGACCTGCAATGGAAGCACATATTTGTTTCTTTTGTGTCCCTCTTCTTGCCGGCTGACTGACAAGGGCTATTCTGTAACACAAAACATACCGTCCTCATGTATTCAAAAAGCATTTAAAGATGTAGAGTAAAAGCTTTGCAAGTAGTTGTCATATCGTCCAAACTAAATTACTATATTCAATTTAACAAGTATCAATTAAATGGTGGATAAATTACAATGATAAAAAGGTGTCCAACATTTTACTGCTAATATCCCACTCACCAAAGCTGGTTCCTATCAGAGGCTAGTAGTAGTGGCATTACAACCATAAACAACCACCTCTCAACAGACTGGGTAGTGCATAGGCCAATCGATCGCACAAACTGATGCCCTAGGCTGTGTTTGATCATAAGTTTTTCATTTGTCCTCCGAAATTGTTAGAAATTGTTGAGGGGGTTTTTATATCTTTGAGTGTTCGAGCCAGCTTACGTGCACCACGACTATTTTCATGGGACAACTATATGACATTACTACATTTGTTTATTGGTTGATAAAATTAAGTTTACCTCAACCTATCAGCTTAAGCTTTTGACTTATTGGTAATTTAACATAATACTAACAATCCGATTATAGCATTGTGTCCAAAAATCTTAGATATATGGTTTCTGATGCCCCACGAAAAATCAACACTTGTAATTGAAAGAATATCTACCAAGATTGCCATTCGACAATTGAACCAAGGACCAGATGTTCAAATTCATATGATTTATCTCATTAATACAGATACATAACATGAATGGACAAAAGCTGGCGTGCCTCATCAAATCTAGATGGAAATCACATTCACATTTCCCATAACTCAGTTGCCCCAACCCCGCTAAAAAACATATGAGAAATGATGAAAGGAAGCAGAAAAGGAATGCACAATTAACTAGATAATGATGGTTAGCTAGTCTAATTCAAACAAGAAAAAACTGGAAAATCCCAAACCAAATACAGAATGCATGGTGTTACCAAAAAATAAACCTCTATTAATTTCTATCAAATAAATTCAAACACACTGAGAATCACAGGCATCGACTGAGAAGCAGGTAACACTGCACAAATACTAGCTATACTACAATGAACTGTTACATAGCCCATTCAAAAACCCCACAATCCCCAGAAACCATTCTCAATTCAACATAACAATCCACAACCAACAAATTCCACCCACACAATCATCTGTAAGTTTTGCTTAGAAAAACCGATCAAACAAAAACAGAACAACTACCAGCAGCAGAAGGAAAATTGTGTAAAGAAGTTAAGAGCATTTTGAATAATTCTCGATTGGTTAGTTAGTTCTCTTAAATTCCTATAAACAATAAGCCTCCCTCAAGTATCCTTTAAATTTTGATTCATCAATAAAACATTGGAATTTTAGACATGAGAGTTATTCACTAATAGTTCTCATAAGCTACATCAGAAAATTAAGGAGAAATAAAAAATGGGGAATGGACAAAACACAAAAGAGAAACGAAATGTTCAAGAAAAAGCTTCAATGGGTAGACGCTAAATCAACTCCCAGACTCAAAAAGAGCCAAAGAATCAACCCACCACAACCACACCCCCAAAAGATTTTCCAATACTCTAAATCACAAACAAAAACAACAACAACAAAAAATCCAGATGAATTCCATTTCCCAACCCCAAATTCCCAACCCATCTCAACAAATCCCACAAGCACCACATCCAAACAGAGAAAACACAGAAACAAACTCCAGAACAGCTAAACCCATACCTGTGAAGCTTAGAGCGTAAAACCGAAGTGGGTTCGGGGCATTTGGAGTGTGAGTACAAGAAACATTTGGCGGTGGATTCAATAGGCGATGGAAGGTGGGAAATCACATAGGAGAGGGACGCCATTAGAGAGGAATGAAACAGAGGAATGAAGAAAATGGGCTTTTACAGAGCCAGTGGCGGCGAGGTTTTGATCAGTTTTGTGTGTTTGTTTGTTTCCATTCCATTGCATGAAAAAGGAGAATGGGGGCTGAACTGCAAGTGGTAGCTTTTAACCAATTAGAGACTGCACCTCGAGATAGATATACTCGAATTGATCATACGGCGCGATTCAAAAAAAAAAAAAGCAAAACAATAGCAAAGCATATGGGATTCTTTTCTTTTTCTTAGTCAAAGAATTAATTGCAGTCATAAGTATAGTCACTTAACCTATATATTCTATATTTATTTTTTAATTGCATTCGTTTGACGTACGGGTTGGTAGCTGGTCGATGTAATCTAATTCAAAATTATAAAATTTGATATTTGACTTTCATTTTTTTTTTTTAGTATTGATATTTGTGGTTTGTGGTTCTCCTTCTCAATTTAAACTAAAATAAATAAAGTGCACTCATTTAGACTATTATAAACTTTTAAGAAATTTGTTGTTGATAAAAAAGACTATTATGAACTTTTTAGAAATTTGTTGTTGATAAAAAATTATGACATACATATTTTAGTTTTAGCAATTTCTTAAGAATATTTTATACATAGCAAACAAAAAAAAAAAATCAATTTTCATTGTTTTCAACCACTTCCACTTAGATTATTCTCAATCGGGTTAACTTGTCAATTTTATTTTATTAAAGTCGTCGATTTAACTTATTGAATTGAACCCTCTATTGTTATATTGGATTTTTTTTTTTTTTTTTTTTTTTAATTTTGACATCCATAACATTTATTTCCTTTATTTTATAATTCATGAAAAACTCCCATTATTTTAATTAAATAGTAAAATCACTCCTTCAACTTCATTGTATTTTCATTTAAAATTGGTCTTGATCCCTCTGACTTTAAATTTTGTTTTATTTTGATTACTAATCTTTTAAAAAACTAATTTTAAGTATTGGAGTTAGTTTCATTTCGGTTTATGAACTTTCTTGTCCATAGTTCATAAATCAACAAAAAGAAAATAAATAAAATTGGTATGATATTAAATTTGAATTCAAGTGTTCGATTTTTGTTAGGGCAAATTGTCTATCAACATATTAAAAACTTATCTTATTAATTAATCTTACATACATACATGTACATATAGCTCTTACTTTGGATTAAGTTAGGTTGAACGAACCAAAAATTGACAAATCCAAAAATCAATCCAATCCAATCTTTAAAGCATAGGTAGATAGTCCAAATTACTCAGTTCTTTTAGGGCATGTTTGGGTAGGGTGAGTTGGGAATGGAAGGGATGAGAAAGGAAGGGAAGTGATGGGAAATGAGAGTAAGTTTATGTTTGGTGGAAAGGAATGAGAAGATAAAGTAATAATAAATAAGTGTTTAGTGTGATGAGATGAGAAGGGAAGAAATGTAATTTTTTTATTTGATTTATTTATAAAAATAGATATTTAGTAATTTTTTAATATAATAATAATTGAATATATAATTTAT
>JBBMKA010000029.1:408220-427900 GCA_037833695.1 Sechiopsis laciniata
TATATATTATAGTATGTTTAACATATGACAAATAGAAATTAAATACTTCTAAAAACTAAATAGGAAAAACAGATATGAAAATACTTCTAAAAAACTGAAATTAAATGAAAAAAGAAAACTAAAAATATAAGGGAAAAGAGAGTAAAAAACGTGAAATTAAAAAAAAATAAATAAATAAATAAAAAGAAGCACGTGGGCCACGCGCCAGATTATTTGGGTGCATGAACTCCACGCGCCAACTTAGGCTGGGTTAAAATAACTCAGCGGGCCAAACAGTGGGAAGGAACAAGCCCACCAAACTTACCCTTATACATCTTGTACATCCCTAGATAAGGCCACCAATCATTGCAGAAGGACCTTAACAATGAAATCAAAATTGCTGCTGGCCTTAATAGGTATCAGGAATGGTCATACGAACAAAGATGTAGGAATTCACATCATGCAAAATAAGGAACATACATACCCACTAGTTTGTAAACGAAAAAAAAAAAAGAAAACCTACCTGGACAACTGGCATAGCATATACATGCTGAATAGCATCGCACTTTATTAACCATCGTAGAGTGATTTAGGGGTTAAAAAAGATTTTTCTTGACTAAAGATGATCAAATTTCCTTAACATTCAAATGTCGAAGGATATGACAATATGTCCCATAAAAATAATCGAACTATACAACTTTGATACTCACATACATTGAAAAAATAATAATAATAAAAATAAATAAACTGTGCAAAAGTCGAATGCAAGTGAACAAACTCTGTTAAATAGTAATGTGATATATTGAAGGTAACATGCTATTATTCTGATGGACAATACTGAGTTAAAACCAGCATGTATACGGTTAGGTATCAGCAATAAATAATCAATCAGAGGTATCCATTTGATGTTCTTTAAAAACCGGCATCGCCAATGTCGTAATAATCTTTTGTCGCTAGACTATCGTGTTTCATTATATCATTTAAACTGTCTAACAAGAGCTTCGATTCAACCGCTCGAGGATTAGACGTGTCCCCAACCAAAAATGAGATGAATCCTGAGCCAACGTCAACCCAAGAAGAACCAGGAGCTTTGGCCACACCAGAATCTCTCATAAGAGTCCTTATTTTCGCCAACTTATCCCAAGAACCTGCAGCAGCATGCATGTTAGCAATCAAAACATAGTATCCCGAATGCTCGGGCCGCATTTCCAGAAGTTTCTCTGCTGCCCATTCCCCGATATCCGTGTTTCCGTGGATGCAACATGCTCCTATAAGAGTGGCCCACATAGCAAATGTTGGTCTATAAGGCATTCTTCTAATAATCTCCCTGGCTTTGTTCAACAGACCAACCCTCCCAAAAAGGTCTGCCATGCAAGCATAGTGTTCCAGCTGAGGACTTAAACCATGCAAACTTTGCATCTCTACAAATAAAACTTCACCTTGTTTCAGGAGACCTGAATGACTGCAAGCCGATAGAACAGCAACCATAGTTATATGATCGGGTTTGATCTGAAACCGTTTCATCTCTTCGAATAGTTGTAGCGCTTTTCTACCCTCTCCTTGCATACCATAGCCTGCAATCAGGGAAGTATACGTCACTTCATCCTTCTTGCTTAACGAATCAAACACTCTTTTCGCTTCTAAAACCTTGCCCGACCTTGCATACATGTCCACCAAAGCATTCCACAGTAGCAAATAATCACTAAAATCTCCACGTTTAGTAATATAGCAGTGAAATTCTCTCCCATGTTGTAAATCTGCAACTCGAGCACAAAGTGGAAGAATGCTAGCAAATGTCACATAACTGGGTTCTACTCCAAATAGTATCATTTCTCTAAACAGAAACAAGGCCTCCTCCACCCGGTCCAAGTGTGTGAGACCAGAAAGCATGGAATTCCATGTGATTACACTTTTTTCGTCATTTAATCGAAACAAAATATATGCATGCGTAATGTCTTTACAACGAGCATACATGGTAACTAAAGCATTTTGAACCGTGGATAACTTATGATAACAGTGTCTGATAATAAAGCCATGGATTTCTTTTCCCAATCTAATGGCACCAGTGTGAGAACAAGCACCTAAACCTATTATCATTGCTACACTGTCCAAATGAACACCAAAATTTCTCATTTTAGACAGTAAATCAAGTGTCCGAGTAAAATTACCAACCCGCAAACAACCTCCAGCTATAATGTTCCAAGTTATAATATTAATTTCAACACACTTACTCTGCATGCTTTCAAATAGTTCAAACGCCTCCTTCCACATACCCTTGGATGCATAACAAGAGATAATTGAATTCCAAGATACTGCATCCCGGTCGAGCATATTTTCAAACAAGTTACGTGCGGTGTCCACCTCTCCACATCTTCCATACATAGATATCAAAGCATTCTGAACAAACAAACACCATTTATTTGACCAGGCATTAATAGACTTGTGAACTTCTAAACCAAATCCCAAATTCCGTGTTTCACCACACGCCTTCAAAATGGAGGGAAAAGTGAAATTATCTGGTCTGACCCCTTCACCTAGCATCTGTTTATAAGCTAAAATGGCTGCCTCATGAAGTTCATTTTTGACATATGATGTGATGAGTATATTCCAAGGACAAGGATGGAGTAAATTAGAATTCTCAACAAGAGTATGAGCCTCGACAAGAAGTTTATGGCTTGAGTAGAATGTGACAAGCTTGGGGACCAAAATGAAGTCTTGCTCGAGACCAGAAGCGATAATGCGACCATGAAGTTGCTTACCTGTTGGGAGTGAGCTACAATTGGTGCATGATACAAGAAGAATGGAGATGGATTGCAAGATGAGGTCAAATAAATCATTATAACTAGCGCGCGATTGAATGAGGGAGAAGGCTTCAAATGCTTTAG
This sequence comes from Sechiopsis laciniata, assembly GCA_037833695.1. Lineage (NCBI taxonomy): Eukaryota > Viridiplantae > Streptophyta > Magnoliopsida > Cucurbitales > Cucurbitaceae > Sechiopsis > Sechiopsis laciniata. The sequence continues at coordinate 411,085 of JBBMKA010000029.1, forward strand.
GCAATTGACCATGACAGGCAAAATTCTTGAGGGAAGAAAAAATAGAATCAATCATAAATTCACTACCATTGCTCATAGGCACATTTTTCCATTGTTTAGGTATGGATGTTTGGAGCTTATATACAGAAAGACCCCTGAGAATGTATTGAGAAGAGGAAAATGACATACACAACAATCATGTGCTTTATTTGCAAGGTCATGGTAAGAAAGAACCAATAACATGGTTTATTCCTTAATAGTAGCATAGAGCTAGGAAATTTTGATCAATTCGAGACTAAATTATTCGCCTTACAATCATGAGCTGAATACCACCACAAATACAATGTCCCTGAAAACACAAAACGGGAACTGAACAAATGTTAAAATGTGAGAGAATAGAGAATTATAAGAGAACAATGGATAAACATTCAAATTTCATTTAACAATCAATAGGGTTTTTGTTTTTGGTTTTTGAAATTTAAGCCTAAAACTACTACTATAGCATATGGTTTTCATTATTTTGATATCTACCTTTTACTTATGTGTAGAGAATTTGAGTAAATACAATAGACAGCCAAGCCCAATGTCAAATCCATAATATCAATTCTTTTCAAAGTAGATTCATATTAATTCTAGCTATTCCCAAACATTTAAAGTATTTAGAAGCTAACTATTGAACCCAATTTGTAGGTAGTGGTTCATCAACAAACCTTCCTTTTTCTCTTCTATTTCTCTTTAAAATTCTTTTTCTAAGCCCATTCTTTCTTCATCAACTAAGACTCAGTTATCTCTGAAAACCCCTTTTTTTTTCCAAGCCGAACAATTGCATCTGTTCAGTTATCTCGATTTTCAGACTCTATAAGTACGACTATGTTTCAGAGATAAGAGAGATTGTGAAACCCAGCAAATTCCAAGAGAGAGAGAGAAAAAAAAAACAAAAAAAAGAAAAAAAAAAACTCTTTCTTGCTCCTGTATGAAACAGCTTCGCTACCAATTACACAAATGCTCCCTAAAGCACGCCCATAAGTACCCAAACCTAGAAAAATCAGCAATCAAATAACCCGGATGAAAAGGGAAAAAAAACGTACAAATGAAGCCCTAATGTTAGTCCTAAATCCTTGGAACGGTAATGTAGCAAAACCACGTGAAAGTGAGGAGCAAAGCTCCGCCATAGAAGTGAAGAATCGATTGAAAACTAGGGATTTAGCGAGCAAAAACAAAATTACCAATCGATTAGAGCGGCCATGGCTGTGTTGAAGCAAGAAACAGAGAGAACAGACGTAGAAACTGCGGTGAAAGGATGGCAGTCATTGGGCCGTTAGTCGGCCCTAATTAATTTAGGGTAGTTTTTCCATTAAATTATAAATTGGGAGACTTTTTTCAAAAAAAAAAAAAGGAAACTTGCGTCATAATTAAAAAAAAAAAAAAATAATAAATAAATAAATAAAAAAAAATATATATATATATATATATAAAATGTTTGCGAACTATGGAATTTGGTTTACAAATACTCTTACCTTTTTTTTAAATGCTATTGAATTTTATTTAAAAAATACAATTAACTTTAAAAAATATTCAAAAGGGTTATTAAGGGCTCGTTTGATAGCGTTCATATTTCCTCTCTCTTGTTCCCGTTTCTTATTTTTTAGAAATAAGTTTGTTTGATTACTATTCTCATTTCTTGTTTTTCAAATAAAACAGAAAAATTTCATAAAAAAAGGTGAAAAAGTAAAAAACTACCAAAAGTAGTTTCTTTGGTTCTGCTTCATAAGAAATTCATCGCCACTCACCGTTGAAGAAGGGTTTAATTTTGACTATTAAGCGACTTCTTTTCTCTTCCATTACGGTCGAAAAGGTTTTTTTTTTTTTTTTTTTTTTTTAATTTCACAGTGATTCAATACGATTTTTTGGAGTACTATCCCCATGCAAATTCCGACAGAGATTTCAAGATGAAACTTTCCCTCTATATCGTTTTTTCTTATACTAGGTTATAAAATCGTTTCCCCATGTATGATCTACCAGACTTACACGACTGTATTTTAATGGTATGATGGTGGGTTTCATTAGATAATTGGATTTTAGATTTAGAAATATTTACACCAATACTCTTTATGAAGTGCATGTTGGTTTTGTGAAGTTTGAATATGTATACCAGTGTATTTAGAAACTAAGTTGTGTATGTAATTTCAAAATACTGGTAGAACAATAGGTTTTTTTTGTAACAAGTATGTGTACAAATTATATTCAAATGAATATTATAACTATTCAAAACAACCTTGCATTTCTAATTGTTTAAAATAATTTCTCATTTCTAACTACTCATTTTTAACTATTCAAAACAACTCATCATTTCTAATCATTCATTTCCAATCATTTATTTTTATTACTCAAAATAACTCATTTCTAATCTTTCAAAATCATTCAACATTATAAACTCACATGTAAATAAGCTTATGTCTATAATTTCTCTACAAAAAGAAGCACATCCAAACAAGTTTTGGCTACAACTATTCTAATAAAAATCTGGATTCAAACAAATTATTGTAAAAATCTCAATTTTTTAATTTTTCAAAACAGCTCATCAAAATAATTCATAAATGGGAGTGATCATTTCATGATTTTATTTTCTCCATCCAAATGTGTATACACACAAAACACAATCTAGATTGAAACTAATAAACCAAGAGATCAAAATAAATCTACAAATCTGATCTAACAAATAAATAAAGAATAAATCTACCAGTCTAATAAACTAAAAACAAATTCAGATTCCATTCTCAAAAAAACAAAAAAAAAAAAAACAAATGCAGATTTAATAATATATTGCTAATATATACCATATATTTAATAGAATAGGGATATTTTTTTCCTTTTTGTGTGTTTGGCTGCTCGATTCTATATTTCACTTGTTTTGTGGTTTTCCAATTTTGCGATTTCAGTTTGTAGGTTGAAGACATTTCTAGTGTTGGCCGCCATGGAAGGAGTAGTGGGAGCTGAGTTTCAGGATTGGGAGGTGCTGCTCGATGATTCCATCGCCGAAACTGCCGCTCAGTTTTCCAAGGAGAAATCGATCCATTTTGGAGGAATTGAAGGTGAGTTTGATTCAGATACTATAATTAAATCCGATTATTTCTCTCTTGATAATCAAGGTCGGCTAGCGAGATCTGTTCCTGAGCGTGATGTTAACGAAGAGGAGGGTTCTGTTGAATCGGAGAATCCTGGTTGGATTGATCCGAGTTCGGAGAATCGGTATGGTCGGGTTATTTCGGGCGAGTTATGGTCTGATTCTGGTAGTGATAGGTCTGATGAGCGTAGATTTAGCGAAGTCGATTCGAAAACCGAGTTCGGGATTGTAGAATTGAGTGGTGGGATTCAGAAATTGGAGAGTTTAGAGTCTCATGAGAGCAAAATTATTGAATTAGGTTTTGAAGGATTAGATGAAATTCAATCCCAAACCAAGGATTTGAACAATTTCTGTTCTGATTATGGTGGGAATATTGATAAGAGTGGCTCAAATGTGGTGAAGTTGGAAGAAGAAAAGAAAGAGCATTTGGAGGAGAACAAGAATCTCCAAATTGAAGAAACAAAAGTCAATTCAGAATCTGGTAATGAAGTTGGAGATAAAAGGAAAGTAGTTTGGTGGAAGGTTCCATTTGAGGTCTTGAGGTATTGTTTGTTTAAGGCAAGCCCTGTTTGGTCATTCTCTGTAGCAGCTGCTGTTATGGGCTTCATTATTCTTGGGAGGAAGCTCTATAAAATGAAGAGGAAGGCCCAAAGCTTGCACCTGAAGGTTATACTGGATGAAAAGGTAAATTTAGTAAGAATTTATACAGCAAGCAAATTAGATGCTGAACTTTTACTATTTGCTTAAATTTGTTTTTGTTGTTTTGCCTGGTGATACTGTTTTTTTCCTCTGTTGTATGATTCTGAACTTTCGTTATAGCTTAACTAAGTACTACACACTGAAGAAATTCTGGAAGTTGTTGTTTGGTGGGTTTATTGTGCTGCATATTTGTGGTCCTCTTACTTGGTATAGTAACATTTTGGGCGTAAATTCAGTGTTTTTTTTCTTCATTAAATCAAAATTTGTGAATCAAGTTTATTAGAACGGTCACTAGGGTTCGTTGTTATGTTATCTTATGTGTTTGTGTCGGTAGGATTCGTGCTGAGGCATTGAACTGTTTGTGCCTACTGGTTGATGGCGAAAGTGTGAATCAAGTTTAATACTCTCTACTGTAAGCGGACTTGCTGTGAACACTTTTCTCCTTGGAGATTTATACTTAGAGGATTTGTTGGTTGGTTTTTTATTTTTGGAATTTTGTCGTTTAGTTTCGAGGGAAATATCAACATATTTATTTAATTTTAAAATTCAAGTTCATAAAAACGATACGTTAAGAAACTTGGGCAGGAGCCAGATACTCTGCATCCTAGGGAACAATTCAACCTCCCATTTTCGAGTAACTCTCTTGGGGGTGTCAATTTTCTACGTCGTTTTGAAGTTGAAATGATATGTTTTTGTTATGTTAAGAACTAACTAACTATTATTCGCAGAAGGGGTCTCCATTGATGAATCGAGCTGCTCGTCTTAACGAAGCCTTTTCGGTTGTGAGGCGTGTCCCAATTGTTCGACCGGCTCTTCCTGCTTCCGGGATAAACCCATGGCCAGCAATGAGCATGAGTTGAGGATTCTTCCCACAACAGATGCAGATAAAGTAAAAAGTGGTAGTGTCTCTCTTTCTTCTATAGGTTCCCAATATACGTTCGGTACCAATACAAGATGCTTGTGTAAATTCAGATAATGGGTTGTCTTTTTTTTTTTTTTTTGCTTATTTCCTTGAAGTGATTCCAGTTTGTGTTTATATTGATGAATGAGTTTATTTATGCATGGTTCAAAGCATATGTATAGTTGTGTTGAAATGATATTTTAACCTATGTACCAATTTGAGCAGAATTATCTAGTGATCACAAGGTAGAGGCTGCTAGGTTCTTATTGTTCCTCCTTACTATTTCACCCGATTTCCATTTTTCATGTTTTCATAGTCGATATTATTTATCTTTTTTTTAAAAAAAAATAATTGTATTTCTTGGTTTTATATAAGAGAAAATTGAGAAATTTTCACTTTGGTTTTTAATTAAAAAGAATATAGCATAACCTGACCTAATTACTCATTGATATGAAAACATCCAATTGAGAGTATATGCACACCCTAAAAGCCCTAACTTTTTGTTTCCTCTCATAATAGAAATAGAGGCAGACACTTTTTGTTCTCTTTCACCATCGTCCATGGTTTTTATTTTAGGAAATTTATCTACCAAATTGTATCCTCCTCATTTTTTTAAATATAACAACTTTTTAAAAATATTTTATACATAAAAAAATATTTAAGTTTAACTTGATTGAAATTTATCAATTTCAAGTTTAATTTCATTAAAACTTATCAATTTTGTGACTATCAATTTAATTTGTGTTATAATGTTTTTTTTTTTTTTATTATTAATGTTTGACATCTGTAACAACTTCCTTTTTGACTCATGAAAAATTCCTCTATTTATATATGTGTGTGTTTATTATGTGTGTATCATGATAAAAATGCTTGGCCAAATTTGCAAAAAAGAAAGACCCTAGAATCGAGAATTAAACCAAACATAAATCCAAGAACCAAACAGGTTGCCAATTGGTTCAAAGTAAAATTGAAAGAGTAAGACTGGTTAGCTAATTGAAAGAGGGTACTATTGCTCTTAAATAAACGAGAGTCAAATACTGATTCTCATGATCGAATTCGTGACTATAGTGTTGAACTGAACTACCATAAAACAATGAGACACCCCCGATTCTTTCGATTGGACATATAATGTCAATTGAGTGTATCATGCCACTAAGCATAAAAAATTATCACTTTTTAATTCAATCAAGCAGATGATTTGCACTTATAAGCTTGTGATCAATACTTATTATTATTTATTTATTGAAAAATTGTGACCAATACTTATTTGATTGAGCTTAAGTTTAAAAAAATAAAACAAATTGAACCTTTCATTTTTGTCATATATTTAGGTAACATAGTGTGATGATTTGCAGTGGCAAAAAAATATGGGAAGCCATAAATGAAAGGATAGAATTCATTGTTGAAGATGATAGAATTATGGTGGAGGCTATTAGCAAAACACACCTTACAAAACCTAATAAAAAAACTATTTATTGACACGTTTTCTAAAAAAAAATTCTATTTATTGACAATAATATTTTAACCTAACCAAAGTTAAATGGGCTCTAACACATTAAAACATAGCAAATTTTTCCCTATTTTAACTGTAGAGACATTTTAAAAAGATTTCATAAATGCCAAAATATTTAACTAGGTGAAACCTATTAATTTATTTGTTATATTTTGATTTTTTTATAAAAATTTGACATCTACAATCTTTTTTGTTTTTTTGTTTTTTTTTCATGAAAAATCCTCATATTTATTAGCCTGCAACGATTCGCCCAATGCCCCCTATCAGCGACTACTTCAGGTACGAACGTTCTCCCTCCTTGAACTCGCCGGAATCCACCGGAGAAATCCTCACCGGAAAATCTACGAGGTACGAACCCATCTTCCCTTTAACTTTCATTTCAATACAATCTTCCCGATCTTCTCCCTTAAACTCTTCCTCCTCATTTTTATACAGATCTCCGTTTGTCGGTAATGAGAACCCCCTTTTCTCTTCTGGATCTGTATAAGCTCCGATCATCGCATCACATTCTCGATTCGATTCGTTTCCGATCTTGATACGTACGTAAGATTCGTTGCTAAGATTGCGGATTTGGGTGTTCATTTTCATTGACCCTAGATTCGAAAATGGCTTCCATCCGATTGGATTCGAAGCAGTACTTCACAACTAGCGGTCTTGTTGTAGGTTATGCTCTTTGTTCTAGCTTGCTTGCTGTGATTAACAAATTCGCCATTACCAAATTTAACTACCCTGGCCTTTTGACGGCTCTGCAGTACCTAACCTCTGCTGTGGGAGTTTGGATTTTGGGCAAACTTGGCTTTTTGCATCATGATCCTTTCATATATGCAACTGCTAAGAAGTTTTTACCTGCAGCGTTTGTGTTCTATCTAGCAATCTTTACCAACACGAACCTTCTTCGACATGCGAATGTGGATACTTTCATAGTGTTCAGATCTTGCACCCCTCTTTTAGTTGCCATTGCAGATACAGCGTTTAGGAACCAGCCATGTCCATCTAAGCTAACTTTTGTGTCATTGGTGACCATTTTGGGCGGAGCAATTGGGTATGTTGTTACAGATTCTGCTTTTACTTTGACTGCTTATTCATGGGCTTTTGCTTATTTGGTCACAATTACTACTGAGATGGTTTATATCAAACATATGGTTACAAATCTTGGGTTGAACACATGGGGTTTTGTCCTGTATAATAATCTGATTTCCTTGGCATTGGCTCCTGTGTTCTGGCTCATTACTGGAGAGTATGTTGATGTTTTTGCTGCCTTAGGTTCGAGTGGAGGCGATTGGTTTCAATATGATGCATTTTATGCGGTTTCGTTGTCGTGTGTTTTTGGTTTTCTCATTAGCTTCTTTGGTTTTGCTGCAAGAAAGGCTATTTCTGCTACTGCCTTCACTGTTACTGGTGTGGTTAACAAGTTCCTAACAGTTGCTATCAATGTGATGATTTGGGATAAACATGCGAATCCGTTTGGCTTGGTTTGCCTCCTTTTTACGATTTCAGGGGGTGTTCTCTATCAGCAGTCGGTAACTGGAGTTGGCAATGCCTCGTCGACACCAGCTAAGCCTGCAGCAAATGAAAACAATCTTGAGGAAAATCATGGCAAGGGAGTTTCTGGTAAACTTTCCTCTGTGTAAGGTTTTTCTTTTTGGAACTTAGATTTTTTGGCTATGGATGAACGAAAAGTATATGAACCTAGGAATGGGATCGTCTACATAAGACTTTCAATGCGGTAGTTAATTTTGGAATACTATTATTGATGAAGTATTTTTATGGGCTTTCATTCATACATGCTTTCAAAGATTCTATATGTATACTACACTACTATTGTACGGATTCTAATTTGCAATGAAATGGTTTTATGCATTTGGCTCATGGATTCATTTGACATAAACATTGTAGCAGTAAACTGTGGTGTTTTCTTTTACTTATTTTTCACTGAACAGAAGCACCACTACTCATGAGTTGTGAGATTTCATGCTCGTTGTTAGAGATTTATTGATATAAACATTGAAGCCTGCTAATCATGTCATGTAGCATTGTGTGTGTGTGTATATATATATATATCATGTAGCATTGAAGACTGAGAATGAGAGGAATCATCCCTCCACAAATTCTTGGACAGTTCCACTAACCTCAATCAAGCTGACCAGGAGACTTATTTAATTTTCTTTCTGACATGAGATCTCTGATCCTTTTGGATTCTTCTGAATAATAATTATCTTGAAAAGTATTTCCATCTTTTTCGATATTTCTAGGTATTTAATTGAGACAATCATCTATATGAAAGTGGCTAGTTATGTCTTAACTGTTAACCTTATATACTATGTATGTAGACACAGTGATATAAAAAAACTACATTTTATATGTTTTTTTTATATCCACCAGTGTTCAGGTTAGGTTGTCTGCACCTTAACTATTTATATGGAACATTTGATGTCAAAAAAGTTTATAAGAAATTAATTTTTAGGTAAGTGGTCACCCTCACTTAAAACCTGCATAATTGGCTATTAGGAAGCCTCGGCAAAAAGACATCCAACCAATTTCTTTTAATATCATTAAATATGCCTCTCTTTTTGGTTGGTCCCTTAAAATGCAAGTAAGCTTTTTCTCTTTCAATATCTCTCTTTTTTAGCCCACTGGATGGGAAAACTTTGGATTGGAGTTAAACACACGTCTAATGACTTGTTCGACACTTTTTGTTGCATTATCCACAATCTTCCTCGTGTATTCTTTGTGCTCGAAAAGCATATAATTCTACTCTCCCTCTCTATTTAGACACTTTCTCAATTCTCTACCATAACTCTCAATCCATAAATCCTCAAACATCTCTCTTCTTTCTCTTTATATCGCTCATAGACAACAATGGTTTCCATTTCCGAGTTCATTGCTTCAATAATAAAGAACCATGGACATGGAGATGTCTGAGTATTAACATTTTGGTGTTTTATCAAATGTCGTAAGACGAGAGGGGAGATGACGATGACAACTATGGAGATTGTGACTGACTATGCTCCAGCTGCATGAGTTCTAGTTTTTAAGTTTATGAGAATTAACATGATTATTATTAATAGAGATATTATGATATTGTACATATAGCTTTGATGTTCTTTCTTTCTTTAGGAAATATGGGATATCTAGAGCAGTATAGTTTTTGAGGGAATTAAAAATGTATGATATTCATCTATTTGTGGTTATCTGTTCGCAAGAGTTCTCATTCTTATGTGTAATGTTTTATAGAGTGAGAGTTTTGAAAGATTTTTAGTGGTGAATATTTCTCTTTTGTGCTTTTGTCCCTTTTTTAATGACTTTGTGCTTTTGTCCTACCAATGCATGGATACTCTTTGGTCTTTAATATAAGGTATGAAACTCTTGAAGAAACTCTTATCAGCCTATTGAAAAAGAAACCAAATTCTTCAAAATAACATACCCATATCTCGTATATTTACATAGATTTGTATCATATATCAAATATCATATCTCTGGGAAAGGTTATCAACTTCTAAAACATACATTTTTCTAAACAAAATTGAGATGCTTGGTGTAATTGGAAAAAAGAACAAAAAAAAAGTTGAATTCCATTAATAGTACTAAGTTAATTTGAGCTAAAACACACAAAGGAAGGCTAGAAATTTTAATAATTTTGATGTAATTTGTATTGGCTCCCAATTGGTTTGTGAAACTATCTGAAGCTTGTTCATTAGGAGATTGTACTGAATTTGAGCTTTTGTGCTTGTTCTTTCAATTTTACCCTAGAGGAGAGCTTGTTCATTACAATTATTTGAAATGTGATAAACAGTCATTGGAAAATTGAAAGTGCACCAAGTTTTTTATTTCGTTAAATTACATTCCATAATCTATGTTTATATTCCCAAATACCTCATCCTATTCTTCACAATTATATAAGAAGCATACCGTTTCATAGCATCCTTGTCTTCTTCCATATCTATCAAACAAACTCCACACTTTTTCAACTTGATATTTGGAGCAACAGATTGACTATAATTAAACTGGAGCAAGAATTGAAACTCGATCTTGTTACATTTGTTAATCTTTCGTGTCAATGACGTGGTCCGAGGCAACACGAACAGCCAAATGTGGTCTAACTTCCTCATCCCAGAAACATTTAAACCATTAACAATAAGATCTCCATTCTTCAAACTTGGGTCCTTCGGATCTATACCAGTCACAGATGCAATAATCGCAAATTTCGTAATGACATCAACAACGCCATGGTTGTCTATGTCGCTTGGACCACAAACGACACAGAGTGCAAAGCGACTCATGCTGGGAGCATTTCGATCCCACTCGACACGTATCGAAGATCCCATTTTTGTGGTGGTAAATAAATCAGGAATCTCATTCCCAGGAATCATGATGTTGAAAGTTCCTTTTCGAAATAACATTTTCTGCATCCATGAAGTGATCAATCTATGGAGCACTTTGTTGTCAGCCAATTGGTAGCAGTTCAAGAGATTCAATTCTCTCATGAAATATGAATGGTCAACTTTTGAAATGTCTGGAAAGTTTTTCAATGAAATGCAATCCTTTGACACTAATCTAAAGATCCTTGGAGGAAGCTCAGGGAAGTGCAAAAGCTTACAGCATTGGCTTATGTTAAAAATTTTTAAGTTTTGAAGTCTTGATATGCTTGTTGGAAGATAAGAGAAGCTATTGCCACATAAATTCAGCTCAATCAGTGACACCAAACACTCGATCCCTTCCGGGATTGCTTCGAGGTTGCAATCTTTCAAATTCAGCTTCGTAAGTGAGTACATACCTGCCAGTGACGGGAACCCAAAAATGCCACTTGTTGGAGCTTTACAGAACCAGAGGAACAACTTTCTAAAGATGTTATGTCCCACTTGATCGTCATTGTCATTGTATCTTCTTTTTCTCGCAGTTCCTCTCATTTCAAGCTCTTCCAATTCGGCGTCGTTCACCTTTCGTTTTCTATTCCCGAGCTTTGAACATCCAGAAAGATTCAAGCTTTGGAGAGATGTCATCTTATCGACGACATTCGAAATGCTGGTTAGCAGTTTGCAGTTCTCTAAACTTAACACTGTTAGGTGATTCAAGCTGGCAGCAGATGAGGGTAAGTTTGAGATGGAGGTTGCATCCAAATGAAGCTGAAGTAATCTATTTGTGTTGCCTGAAAATTCAGGGATTTTCTTGACTTTTGAACAACCAGAGAGAATCAAGACTTCAAGAACCTTTATGTTGATGTCACTTGGAAGACTGGAGAAATTGATGCAATCTTTCAAATTCAAAAAAATGAGTTTTTCTGCAACAAAAACTGATAGATGAATGTTGACTAAACTTGTGCAGCCTTCAAGATCTAATCTTGTGAGATTTGGAGTTTGTGCAAAGTTTGGAGTTTTGGTCAACTTCAGAGAATGATTGAGTTTGATGTACTTCAGCTCTTCCAAATTCTGTCATAGTAATGATCGATAGAAATTAATCAAAAGAACAACACTTGGAAATGGTGTACTAAAATCAGAAAATGAATCACATCAATGCTTAAATGATGAAATGCCTTGAATCAACTACGTTGACCACAATACATTTTATATTTTCCTACTGGGATTTTATGTTTGGGCAAATGATGTTTTAGGATTTTTAAGTGCACTATATAAACTTTCTTAAAACTCTTATCCCTTTTACCCAACATTCTTGATTCTTCATGATTGGCATAAACAATTTCACACTCTATCAATGAACGTAGCTAATTGAATGTAAGTGAACCGCGTAAATCTGTGTGTTTTGTGTATCGATCTTTTATTCTTTGATTGTTATTTATGATAGTATAATTTATAACTTAACATTAATCACATCTACCCCTTAATTATAGCATCATAGATTGTTACCTTTTCTCCATGCCAAAATTGTTTCAAATTGCTATGGCACATGTGAATCTCAATAAGCTTATATTCTTCAGAACTCATAGACAGAAACTCCAAGGGATATCCTTTCCATTTCAAGTATCTCAACTCAGTTGGAATGCAATATTCCATGACATTTTTTAGCCTCACATTGTGAAAATTAAGCAGCCTAAGATGGTGCATTCTTGAAAACAAAATTGGAAACTCAACAAAGTTTCTTGTGGACTTAAAAAACATGCTTTGGACCAATGCTTCTGGAACCTGAAATCATACAACACACAAACTAATTTGTTACTAGAAAAAAACACACACACACACAAAGTTCTAAACAAAATAAAGTCACAACATATCTTACCACACTTTTTATATCCTTGTGGCACCATAATCGATCTCGAGTCGATTTTTGGCAAACAATCTTTCGACCCATTTCTTGTAATAAATCATGCATCTGCAATTTATTGTCATGAGATAGAGTTAAAAGAGATTTTTGAATAAGAAGTTCAACCCTTGTTTTGGCATAGAAACCACATCCATTAAGCATCTCTTCTACAAGCTCTCTTCTCTTCCCTTTGAAGAAGCAAGCAACATCAAGAAATATCTCTTTCTCCCAATCATCCAATCCATCATAACTCACTTTCAAACACTTGAAAATTTTCTCATTAATATTCCCACCTCCTTGGAGTTCTTCAATTACACAATTCCACACATCCAAATCTTTGTTTCTTAGAGATGACCCCAATAATTTGAGTGCTAGAGGGTGGCCTCCAACGAGCTTGGCAATGTTCTTGGAATGTTTTAAAAAACCTTCTTTCGAACGTGTTTTCGTGAAAGCGCTCAAGTTAAGGAGTTCAAGAGCTTCCTCGTGTTTAAGCTCTTCCATTTCGAACATCCGTTTCACCTCGAATTCATTCGAAAGTAAATCCGCATTTCTTGTTGTGATGATGATTCTGCTGCCATTCCCGAAAGAGTCTTTATTCGGAACCAATCCCATGATTTGGTCGGAAGAATCCACATCATCTAAGACGAGAAGTGTCGTTCTTTGAAGCATTGCTCTAGTTATCATAGCTATGCCTTCTTCAACATCCCAAACATTGTTGTTTTTCATTGAAAACATCCTCGAAAGGAGTTTGCTTTGTAAATATGGAAGGCCAGAGGTTTTGGATATCTCTCGAACGTTGGAGAGGAAGCAATGAGCTTCGAATTCGTCGCGAATTCGCTCGTAACAAGCCCTTGCGATCGTCGTCTTACCGATGCCACCCATTCCATGTATTCCTACCCATACCACATGATCATGTGAGTTTGTGTCCAAAAGTGAAAGGAGTTTGTTAAGTTTAGAGTTGATTCCTACAAGTTGGTCTTCTTGAGTGACTGTTAAAGTTGGTTTGATTCTTTTCAATATAGCTTCGGTGATTTCTTCAATCACTTTTGTTTCATGTGACCTAATCCCAATAAAGATACAAATATTTTAGACACAACTTCAAATTTAGCCGAGTGTGCATAGCTCAATTGACATAATGATGTATTAATAACTATGAAGTATGTGGTTTAAGACTATAATCTCCTACTGTGTACTAAAAACAAACTTCAGATTTGGCATAACCTAGATTAAGTATTACAAAATAGAAAATAATTTTAAAAAACAATGAAGGGAAAAGTATCATTTTGATCCATAAGTTTTTCGTATAGTTTCCAAATGTTAAATTTTTGTCCTTAGTTTCAAATTTAGTTACATTTGGTCCCTAACTTTCAAAATGTAATATTTTTACACCTAAAAGTTGGTCTAATTTAGCTTCGAATATAGGCATTGCTAAGAGTCAAATTAGGGAAAAAGAATTCATTGTATGTGAAATATTTCAAATGGTTATTCAAGTCAAAACTCAATTGAATGAAATCAATTTTTTTTTTTTTTTTTTTTTTAACTCTTTGATGGTCGTATAAAGTAATCGACAAGGTAGAACAATAGGAAGGATGCAAAATATAGCATCAAATAATCAAATTGGCTCGTGAAAAACCAAACATGTCGTAATTTTGAATGATAATCTAAAAACGAGTGATACTTCTTCAAATACTATAGATACTTTTCATTACCAAACATACCTGAAAAATATGGATTAGTGAAAGCATTTTAGACCTATAAAGCAGGATTTTTGTGCTTGTGGAAATTATAGAATAATATGAACAATAACAATGACTATAATAATAATCCTAAAGGGTCTTCCTATTGGTCAGGGATATACTTGCTTGGTATTTAAAAAAACATTATAAGCTAAACCGACTAAACAAATGGAAACTAAATTCAAAACTAAAGGATAAAAATAGAATATTTTGAAACCACCATATTCAAAGATAAAAATGTAGCACTTTGAAACTCTAAGAAGTAAAAATAAATCGGATTACCACTAAATAATGAAACTATTACGTCATCAACCATTTCTGTCACTCTTCAGGCACAATTAGTAATTATTGTTTTGAGATCAACAAATCCTACATAGATGCCAATACTGCTCTAAAATAATACGAGAGTCAAATACCAATTTTCAGGATCGAACTCATAACTGTGGTGTTGAACTGAATTACCATCAAACAATGAAACCACTAGCTACTAACCCTTTCGGTTTATTACATTAGTTAGTAATTATTGTTTTTTCTACATAAATTAGTGAGAAAATGTGTATGCTGTTTAATTATTTCTATTACTATAGTAAAAAACGGCTCAGAATCTAACCCAAAACTTTGTAACACTTTCATCTTATCAATGCAAATGTTTTCGTTTCCTATGCAAAAAAAAAAAATTCTATTACTATAGGTTAACATTGTACAAGTCGTGTATGGTGGCACAACTTGTTATATTTAAGACTTTGCTTGTTATATTTAAATAAAGTCAATTTGTAATATATCTTTTATTTTATTCTCTTTGAAAAGGTCTTTTGTTTTATTTTCTTCTAGGAACTAGCCACAATAAAAAATAATGACGGTCTGCGATTAGCAGGAAACGAGAACGGAACAACTTAAAACAGAGCAAAAATAATAGAAAAAAAAACATAATTATGTGAGAAAGAGAAGAAGAAAAAAATCAGGTGAAAAAAAAAAAGATTAATCCCAAATAAATCAAGGGCAAGGAATAAAATTTGATCAAACAATTGGAAAAAAAAAAATCAATTATCAATACAGATTCTCGAAAAAAAAACAGTAAAAAATGCTAATTCCAAGGTTTCAGGGATTTGGATTATAAAATATGGATAATAAAGGTGTTTTTTATAATTACCTGGTGTAGCTAATCAAACCTCTACTTAAAATTGTTAGTATAAAAAACTGAACTAAGTTCATTTGGATGATAAATGTATTATTTTTCTGAAGGCATGGTTAATGTGTTTTTGATCGGTGGTTTAAAATTTTCAAAACAAAATTAAAAACAAAAAATTGAATGAAAATAGTAGTATTTCATTTTTTGTTTCAGATCTAATTTAAACAATTTGTTAAGGTGTTTAATAATAATATATATTGAGCAGCGGCATTACACGGTCATGGTTGGAATCTTCCACTCCCAATTGTTGTAAACTAAAAAAAAAAATTATGAATCATAAAACTACTCATAATTATTAACTTAAATATTAGGTAGGTTGAATATAAATTATTA
This sequence comes from Sechiopsis laciniata, assembly GCA_037833695.1. Taxonomy (NCBI): domain Eukaryota; kingdom Viridiplantae; phylum Streptophyta; class Magnoliopsida; order Cucurbitales; family Cucurbitaceae; genus Sechiopsis; species Sechiopsis laciniata. The sequence goes on from JBBMKA010000029.1 coordinate 426,814, forward strand.
CTAAATAATTTACAAACATGTTATAAAAATGAAGGCAATTTAGAACCTAAAATATTAAATTTATTAAAATTTTATGTTATGTTGTTTTCCAATATTGACACAATTTGGTTTAAAAAACATTAGTTAAAGGTATATTTAACCCAAGTCAATGAATCCAAAAACATAAAATAAAATTTAGATTTGTCAAACTAGATTAAAAAAAAATTATTTAAAATTCAGTTCAATCCCAATCTCAATGAATCCAAAAACATAAAATAAAATTTAGATGGTTTGTCAACCTAGCCAAAATATTTTATATTTAAAATTTTGAGTTCTATCGAGAGGTGGGGAATAAAAAAAGAGTTTTGATATTCATAATTGGCATGTTTGGCTGGAGGGGAGGAGAGGAGAGGATGAATGAATGGGTTTGGAAAGGGGTTTAGAGGATTGATGATAGGAAAGTATTGTTTGGAAAATATTGTTTGATGGAGTGTTTAGATGAGTAATTGCGTGAAAAGTTATTTTGAATGATTAAAATGAAGCGTTATTTTTAGTGATTAAAAATTAGGATTGTAGTAATAACTCGTTTGGATATAAATTTTCATAGAAGAGTAGCATACAATAGCTTGTTTAAATGTGAATTTTTGTAGAAATATGATAGAAATAAATAATTAAAAATGAATGATTTTGAAATTAGTAGTTATTTTAAATGATTAAAATTGAATAATTAAATTAGTTCGTTTAAATATAATAATTTCGAAAAAATTATAAAAGTTCATTTGCGATACCTCCTCTAAATACAAATAAACCCTCAAAGAGTTGTAGGAAAATGAAAGATTATTTGAAAGATCGGTTATAAAAAACTTTGTTTTGAAAAATAATGGTTTGAAGAAGCGGTTGAAATGAAAGTTTTTGGTTAAAATACCATTTTGGTCCCTCGACTTTCATCTTTGTTCCATTTTGGTCCCTGGACTTTCGAATGTCCAATTTTAGTCCCTCAACTATGACTTTTGTTCCGTTTTAGTCCCTGGACTTTCAAATGTCCAATTTTAGTCCCTCAACTATGACTTTTGTTCTGTTTTAGTCCCTGGACTTTCAAATGTCCAAT
>JBBMKA010000029.1:436199-461898 GCA_037833695.1 Sechiopsis laciniata
CAAAGACTGTGTATACTTGCACATTCTAATTAAAGAGACGCATAGAGAATTTAAATGATATATAACTTTGTTGAAGCCTAAAGCTGCGTGATCTTTTTGCTAATATAAGGCATTTTTTACATCCAACTACCTTAACTTCCAGCCAAACTGAGCATCTAGAGAGAGGATAATCCGGATAGTAGGCTTCTTTACCACATGGTTGAAGGTTTCGAAGTAGTCAACCCCTTCTTTCTGGTGAAAGCCCTTTGCTACAAGACGAGCTTTAAAGTGGGCAACACTCCCATCTGGGTGGTGATTAATTCGGTACACCCACTTGTAGCTAATTACATTTTTATCAAAAGGCAGGAGGCACTAGAGACCATGTGCACTGATGAACCAGAGCATCATATTCTTCTATCATTGTATTGTTCCATTCACGAAGCTTGGTCTCCTGAGTAAATGATGTTGTTTCAGTAGAGGTGGGGGTGTAGTTGTAGCAATGAAGACTTTCTTCTTGGTTATACCTGACTTAGACCAAGTCTTCATTGGAAACACATTGGTTGTTGATGGAAAAAGCTTAGGCTCATAACTGATTAATGGTAATGGAGCAACACTCAGATTGGGATTGGAGAGACTCAAGGATGACAATGGAGAGAAAAGGTTATTAGAGGATGTGGAACAAAGGAGAAATAATAGATAATGGAGAATGAACTGCAATTATTGAATAGGTTGGAAGAGTGAATGTGTGTGACATGTTAATAAGGGGATCAAAAGAGGAAGAATTCACAAGGACATCAGACAGAGGGCCAGTGCTATTAGTGGACAAGATTTGGATGGGAAGGACGGGTGAAGGGAAAAAGAGAGTGTGACTATAGGGAGCACGATAGAAATACTCAGAGAAGTAATTTGGGAAGGAGGCAAGGATAGTTGAGACGAGAAGGGAAATCGAGTTTCATCAAAGACTACATGTCGTGACACATAAAATTGATTACTGCTGGGATCAAAACATAGAAACCCCTTATAACCATGAGGATAGCCAAAGAATATGCATTCATGAGTGCGGGGTAGAAGTTTGTGGCTATTATATGGTCGTAAGAGGGGGTAACAGGCAAAACCAAACATGCTCAAGGATGAGTAGTCGGGTTTGTTGGAGAAGAGAAACTCATAGGACGATTTGTTTCCAAGGAATAATGAGGGTAGATGATTGATAAGGTGGGTTGCAGTGGCCAGGTAGAGGGCCAAAATTTAGTAGGAATGTTTGCCCAACACATTAAGGAGATGACAATTTCTGTGATGTGCCTGTGTTTATGTTCAACAGTGTCATTTTTGTTTAGGGGTATAAGGGTAGGATTTTTTTATGCAAGCCTCCTTTATTTTGAAAGAAAATGGCAAGAGGATGATTGAGAAATTCCCTCCCCCATCACTACAAAAATTCTTTATTTTAGTGGACAGTAGGTTTTCAACTAGGGGTAGAAATGTAGTGGTAACATTGTAGACATTAGATTTATATTCAATATGGTAGAGCCAAGTAAATTTTGAGAAATCATCAACAAAAGAGACATAAAAACGAAAACCATTTACTGATTTAATAGAGGAAATGCCTCATACATCAAATGAATAAGATACAAGGGACTAGCAGAACAAGAAGTAGACAAACTAAAGGACTTCTTAGACATAGTACAAGCAAGACAATGAGTACATATATCAAATACAAATCGTTTTTGCACATGAAAGGAAAACTATTAATAGTGGTATCAAAAATTGCAGAGCATGGATGTCCTAACCGGTCATGCCTGGCAGAGGCTGAGACCTTAGTTCCTACACAAGCTTGAAAAGAACAAAAGCAGAGGAGAAAGACGGGATTGGATAGAGACAATTGATACAAGGGCCACGGAACAACACGACATTGGATGACTTATTCTGTATGACGAAAGAATCAATATCGAAGATAAAATGACAGTGATTATCAAGACAGAATTGATGAACATATAGAAGGTTGGACGAAATTATGCGTAAATGGAACAATTTTGAGAGGGAAAATGAATGAGTTGAGGTTCTAATTATGCCTTTACCTTGATGAGTTATGGAAAGAGTTTGTCCATCACCAACAGTTACTCAATCATTGCCCGAATAAGTCATTGAATGATTGAGATTGGCCATCTCTAGTGATAGGAGTGTTGCAACCTGAGTCAGATATTCAGACATTGGAATGCACAACAATGCCTAAGGAAGATGTGCCCCCAAACGATGTAGACACTGCCATTGCAGCCATAGTCGCAAGTTGAGTAGGAGGTGACGACCCTAGTATGCGAAATCCTTAAGGTTGTAGCAATCCTGAGCATTGTGCCTAAAGCACTTGTAGATCTGACAGTAGATTGAGTAGGGGAAGGCAAAGTAGTGCCTGAAGATCCAAACGAGCCAAACGATCCACGTCCCTGTCCCAACGTATTGAAGTGTGGACCGCGACCACCATGACCACACTGAAGTCCAAAGCCCCCCGCCCTAAGCCTCAACCACTGTTCAAACTGGAAATCATAGTAAGATTAGAGAAGGAATTGGTGATTTCAGCCTCACTCTATTGATCAAGAATGGATTCTTGAGTCTTGAGAAGAATACGAAGTTCCTCAAAGGAGATGGACTAAGCACGCGTTAAGAGCGTAGTCTTGAAGACATTGTATACTGGTGGAAGGCCATTACGGCGTAGATAACAACATCCTCATTATCAATAAGGACCGAAACTGTATCCAGTCGTTGAAAAAAAATTCTTGATTTTTTGTGTGTATTGATCAATAGATTCTTTCGATTTCTTGCAGACACTCTACAACTCAGTTTTGAGACTCACTATATGCAGATGATTGGAAGAGTAAACAGTTTCTCCAATGCCTCCTAGACTTCTTTTGAAGTTGTACAGTCGATGGTGTAAGACAAGGCGTTTTGGGACAAAGTTGCATTAAACAGCGTAAAGATGGCCTAATCTTTCTCATACCATGTTTCATAAGCAGGATTGGCTGATTTTCCAATTGAATCATCATCTTCGAAGCCAAAATTGTTCCATCAATGAATCCGAAGAGTTTGTGCGCTCGAAGAAGAGGTGAAATCTGAACCTTCTAGAGAAGGTAGTTGGTCGATTCGAGACAGACCGACACCAAATTGCAAATGTTGGCGACCAAATAGATGGATGAGGTGACCGTGGCGAAAGCAGAATCCATAGCTCTGACGATTAATTGCAGAAGACGATAAGGACAATGAATTCAAAAAAACGACGAATTCACAAAGACGGTGAGGACAAAGACTCACAAAAAGACGATGATGAATCTTGAAGGACGACGAATTTGGTAAAGTGACGAGGGGAAACACATCACCAGGATCAATGTGATGCTTGTCAGGGGAAATTTGATACCAAGAAGATTATTGGCTATTGACCAAAATTTCGTACACAAATTTATGAAATGGTCAGGAGTGGTATTTATACACATTATTCCTAACTAATTAGAGTTGTTAACCTAACTGAATGACCTGTGTTAATAACAAACTAACAGAAAACTTGAGCTAGCAATTATAACAATATCAGTTTGGTTAAATATTACAATTGTCCCAAAGTTGCATTTTACCCACTTGAAAATCCACCAATTTTCTTTTAGTTTTTACTAACTCCCTACACATTACCCATATTAACTTCTTTGGGTAAAAAAATAACAACAGAGATGGTCTTTGAAGTTTGACTAAAGTATAGGAATCAAATAACAAAAACATTAAAAAACTGTAGAAGCTTCATTAAAGGCTAAATTGAGAGTAAACCACAACTATAGAGATCCATACTGAAACTTCCCTTAAAGTATCGAGACAAAACTAGTAATTCTACCTTGAAATTTTTGTATACATAAAATTCTATTAGAAGGCATTATTAGATAAAGAAAAATATCAGTCCAAAATTTTGGGATTGAAGATTACAAATGAAGTTTAAAGAAGAAAACTTGTCTGGTTTTAATTTTCATTCATCCAACTGAGGATCGATTCACAATACAAGTTCATAATAATAGCTTATGAGATTAAGAATGTTTTTGTACATTACCTGTCTTTATTTACAACTACACCAGAGAGGTTCCCAACTTTTGTCAAAGCTTCCCTCCACTGTTGAATCTCCTTCAAGTGTTTCTTTTTTTTTATATTGTCGAGTTCTCGAAGAAATTCTTCATGTTTGCGAAAGCTTTCCTCGAAACTTCCCGTTTGATGCCGAACATCAGAAGGATCCACATGGTAAAACACAGGAAGAACGTGATACTTCTTTTCAACCATACAATCCATTATCTTAGTTAACTCTCTCAAGCACCACATAGAAGAAGCAAAGTTCTTAGATAAAACAACAATAGAGGACCTCGATTCCTCGATTGTTCTAATAAGCTTTTCACTAAGACTGTCTCCAATTAAGAGTTTCTTATCATCCATAAATGTTGATATTTCTAATCTTTCCAACTCCTTGTACAAATATCCAATGAACGTATTACGAGTATCTTCGCCTCTAAAGCTTATAAAAACTTCAAACTGCATCTTTGAGAGGATTTGATGATGAAGCTTCAATGAACAATCTGTGAACGAAAGGACTGAAAAATAAGGAATATAAATGTTTTCCTTCGTTTTCTCATTGATCATCCATGAGCGAAACAAGTCAACTAGGCTGCCTGTCTCCTATCACCACAATAAATAATAGGGGACGTTTGGCCCGCTGGTTTGTCCGAGTATAATTTTTACTGCCCGCTCAACCCAGCGTTTGGGCCATGGAGTTTGGACAAATCCATACCAACTTGACGTTTATAATTATACCGGGACTGGTATAATTTAATTCTACTCCACCAATATGTTTCATACCTGCTGGCCTTCCTCTCAGTGAAAAACCATTCTCAGTTTTTAACTTTTATTTTCTTCAGTTTTTTATTTTTAAATTTTAAATTTAATTTCTTAATTTGTAACTTTGTTTTAATTATACGGTCCGATTTTTAAATATTTTTTGAATTCATGCCAGTTATTTAGTTTAATTTTAGGGTCTTTCGTTTACTTTTTTTATTCTTATTTTTAAAATATAGGCTAAAATATTATTTTGGTCTCTAAATTTTTATCAATGTTCCATTTTGATTTCTTAACTTTTAAATGTTTAATTTTAGTCTCTAAACTTTCATGTTTGTCCAATTCTAGTCCCTAGACTTTCATATTTATCCAAATTTGATCCCTTAACTTTCATATGTCTAATTTTGATCCTTTAACTTACCAAAAAGTTTAAAAATAGTCCTTGGAACAAAAAATAATAATTAAAATTGCAAATAATAATAATGCAATTCCTCATCTTCTTCTTCCCTCTATGCTCTGTTTTTTGTTTTTTATTTTTTAATTGTTTAGAGGGAAAAAAGTCAGCCAAAAGTGAAGAAAAAACCATGTGAACTTCTTTAAGCAACATAAATACCTTGAACTCCATCCTCTTTTGCCATCTAAATCATGTTTTACTAGGATTTTTTAAGCAACAAAAAACCAAAAAAAAAAATAAAAGTTCATCCTATGCTGGGATTTTTTTTGCCATCTATAACATTTTTTACTTCATCAGACCGTCAAATTTTGTTAGTAATATACTAAGCTGTGCAGAGAATGAAACATGGAGCACAGTGAGCACGAAATTTCTCAGCATAATTCATTCGAATTGGAGAGATGAAACATGGATGACAGTAGAAATGAAAATTTCTTTTTAAAACTTGCAAGTAATTCTGGAAGTCTGAACTTGGTGGCGGCAGTATTGACGGTGGCGATGGATGTGGAGGATAGTGCGGCAGCTGTGGAGGTGGAGGTGGTTGTGGGAAAGATTGGAAATGTCCCAAAAGTGAATGAAACACAACAAATTAAGGGTTAAGAAAGCAATGTCCATAAAAAAAATAATAAAAAATCCCTCCATAGCATGAATTGCAGCCCAAAAGAGGATGGAATTCAAGGTATTTATGTTGCGTAAAGAAGTTCACATGGTTTTTTCCTAACTTTTGGCTAACTTCTTTCCCTCTAAACAATTAAAAAAATAAAAACAAAAAACAGAGCATAGAGGGAAGAAGATGTGGAATTGCAATTATTATTTTTTGTTCTAAGGACTATTTTTAAATTTTTTAGTAAGTTAAAGGATAAAAATTGGACATATGAAAGTTAAAAGGATCAAATTTGGACAAATAAGAAAATCTAGGGACTAAAATTGGACAAACATAAGAGTTTAAAGACTAAAATTGAACATTTGACAATTAAGGGACCAAAATGGAACATTGATGAAAGTCTATGGACCATAATAATATTTTAACCTAAAATATATTATGCAATTTCAAATTATTTGAACTCAATATTTGATACTAAATAGATTTCTTTTAGTACGATAAAAGATTCAATATACCATTGAAATATACTCATTTTTTCTATTCAATTAAGCTACGAATGTTATTTATAATATTTTTCACAATAAATTTTTTTTTATAATTGCTAGTTCATGTACTTTAAAAAAAAAAAATTAATATTTATACTAGGTTTCTCCCTATTTTTTTGTTTTTTAAAAAATACATTAAAACATTTCATACGTAAGATTTGAGAACTAAATTATAAATGAAAGGTTAAAACATCATTTTTATCCCTAAACTTTGGAGTTTGTTTCATTTAAATTCTCAATCTTTCAAATCTCTAATTTTCCTCTAAAATAAATTATATTAACTTTCTTCTAAGATTTTAAATTATATCTATAGTTTTTGTTGTATTAACCTTATTGAGTTATTAAGTCAATTTGGATTATAAATTATTTTATATTTATCATAAAAACACTGATTTTCAAATACACTCCATGTCATTTCTGCATCTCAAACACTAACTTTTAGTACACCCACAATTATACATGTACCACAAACATTAATTTTCAATATACCCACAAGTCATACATGTATCTCAAATACTGATTTTCTGTATTTTATACCACCCTACAAAATCTTTATTCGATAGCCAGACGCTCCCATAGTATATAATCTATAGACTTTACTTCAAGAACGTGGTGACGAGACTGGTAATTAATTTGGTATGTGGAATTGACTGAAATGCTTTAAAGATTTTTTTTTTTTTTTTTTTTTTTAAAACCAAATATTGTCCACACATTTTTCTGACGTCAATATTGTCCACACTTATCTTATTAATAAATGAATTACAGATAAAAGAAATACTTCCCTACGTAATAACGCGTTTATTCTACGCATGCACATATATGGCATTATTTGATGCATTTATGAAAATGAAAGTTCTAGTATCTTTATGAGATCTATCTTTTTTCCAGCTATCTTGAAGGAGTCGTGAACACGAACTTATGATGAATGGATTATTCCATAAGACTTTTTAAAATTCAATCTTGGAAGTGTTGAAGATAGTTTAGATCTCTTTTCTTAAAGTTTTGTTACTTCTTGTTTATTGAAATCGTTGTACGAGAAAATTTTCTCTTTGTTAGAATTTTCATTATCCTAGACTTTCTTTTTTCCAACTCATATTGTGGGTCGAGTCAAATTTATTTTTTGAGATTACTCTTTGTTGTTTATTTGTTTATTGAAAATTTGTATGATCTATAAAAACTATATATGCTCTGTCAAAAAAAAAAAAAAACTATATATGACATTATTTGGTGACGTATTAATGAAAACAATAATTAATAATTAATAAAAAAGAAAAAGGAAAAATAATTGGGGATTTTGTATGTATATTAAAAAAAACAAAATAATTCCATGTATAGCACAATTCTCAAACTTATTCATTTGGTGCACAAAAAATGATTGAAGGCTATTAGCTGAACTGATAGAAGTCTAATGATGGTAGAATAGGAATTTTGGGCAAAATGTGCTATGAATGAATTATTTTAAAAAATGTGCTATAATTGTAATGAAGAGAAAAAAATGTGCTATGTAGGGCAAATTCCCAAAATGATTTATATAGTGTCCCCGCATATTAAACCCAAGGGCAGTATTTCTCATTAGAGATTTTCTATTTTCTTTTCTATCTAATTCAACATTTTGTTTTAGGTTAAAATGGGCAAAGGTTAGGAATGATTGATCTGTATTTTTTAAAAATATATTTTCTTGTATTACTAAAAGAATTATATTGTTTTAAACTCTCGTGATAATAAGATGATTTTACTGTCCTTTCTATCCAAATAGTTGTCATGAAATTAGCCCACTCAAACTTCGTCCATGTAAATAACGAAAGGCGAATAAAACACGAATAAACACAGTCGCATAGCTATCGCTTTCGTGACTGGAGAGACAAAGCACTCGAATTTCACTAAACCACTTTTCAATATTTCTCAACTTCTTTCTCTACAACCTTCTCTTTCTTTCTTGATCTCTTTGCTCTATATTGCTCAATGAAATGAGCACTCTATTTATAGCCTATTACAATACTTGGTCTCCAAGACTTTTCCATTTTTTACTTTTCACTTACAAAGAACGTTTCCCACTAATTCCAAAATTAAGGATCCACTAATTCCTTAATTAGCTCCATAATTAAAAGCCCAGTAACTCCTTAATTATAGCCTTATTTACAACATTTAAACATATTAAAAAATAACATTAAAGTTTATTCAACAAAACTCCTCCATAAACTTAAATGCTTCTATCATCTGTCATGCCAACCATCTTCTTGAATTTTTCGAACAAAACCTTCGACAACGGTTTTGTGAAAATATCTGCAACTTGATCTTGACTCGCCACATGCTCCAATTTCACGCTACCTTCCTTCACATGATTTCAGATAAAATGAAAATGAACATCAATGTGTTTGCTTCTTTCATGATTCAATGGATTTTTCGCTAACTCAATTGCTGATTTGTTGTCAACTTGAATCACGGTTGCACCAAGTTGCTTTAGCTCCACCTTGCTTAACAAATTTATGAGCCATATCGCATGACATACGCACCAAGAAGCTGCAACATATTTAGCTTCGCATGTCGAAAGCGTCAAGATTGATTGTTTCTTTGGAAGCCAAGTACTTTTTCGATCGTCTATGTCTCTGCACCAATCGCTGTTGGACTAACCATTCAACTTGTAATCTTTCGCTTTCAAATAAAACATCCCAAGTGACACAATACCTTGGATGTATCGTAGAATTCGCTTTAATGCCTTCCAATGCAAATAAACAGGCTCCTTCATGAACCGACTTATGATCCCAACACTTAATGCGAGATTCGGCCTTCTGCATGTGAGATAGAGAAGGCTTCCCACCAAGCTCCGGTATCTACTTGCATCTGCATGTTCTCCACTATCAACTTTAAAAGCTTCGTACCTGGTTCCATTGGTATTAGACCGAGTTGCAATTTGCCATTTTGTACTTCTTCAAAATCTCCTTTGCATATTGCTCTTGAGATACAAAAATGCATGTCTTTCCTTGTTTAACTTCCAAACTGAGGAAAAACTTCAGTAAGCCCAAATCTGTCATCTCAATTCCTCACATCATTGTGCTTTTAAATTCTTCGATCATCGCATCACTGTTACCCATAAAAATAAGGTCATCGACATAAAGAGCAACGAATATCGCATTACCTCCACTCTGCTTTGTGTAAAACACATGCTCATGGGACATTACTTGTACCCGTTCTTCTTGAAATATGTATCAATGCGAGTATTCCACGCTTGCGGTGCTTGTTTCAACCCATAAAACACTTTCTTCAATATTAACACCTTCTTCTCATCTCATATTTTAATGTACCCGAGTGGTTGTTCGATATAGACTTCTTCTTCAAGCACACCGTTCAAGAATGTTGTCTTGACATCCATTAGAAAAATTAGTCATCTAAATTAAGCGACTTGAGAATTAAGCAATCGGATTGTATCAATTCTCGCAACTATAGCAAAAACTTCGTCATAATCAATTCACGCTTTATTCTTGTATCCCTTCGCAACAAGTCGCACCTTATACCGCTCTATCTTGCTTTGAGCATTCATCTTCTTCTTAAATACCAACTTCACACCAATCGGTTGACTTGCATTCAAAAATTCTGTCAGCTTCCATGTATTATTGCGCTCAATCGCCTTATTCTCCTCATCCATGGCAGTTTGCCACTTCTTGTCCCATACTACTTCCTCAAAGCTAATATTATCAGCATCTTCCAAAAGACATACAATATGTACCTCATTTTTCACATCATACAAATCTTTCAAACTTCGCATTCTGAGTTGTTGCGGTTCATCTTCATCATCAGTAGTTTCAAAATCTGTTTGCATACCCATTAATGCAATGATTGGTGATTCTCCAACTTCGATTCTAACTTTCATCGAATCGCTTTCTTCATTTACTCACACATCACGGCTCACCATCACCTTCTTACTTATTGGGTCAAGTAGCTTGTACCTTTTTGTTTTCTCATCATAGCCAATAAAGACATACTTCTTGTTCTTATCTTCGAGCTTTGTTCTTCGTTGATTAGGTATGTGTGCATAAAACACACTATCAAACACTTTGAGATGCGACACTGTCGACTTCTGTCCACTTCATGCCTCTTGTGGTGTTATCACCTAACTTCACCACATCGATTTTGCACATAAATTGCGCACTACACTGCTTCTTCCCAAAATTCCTTTTACATTCTTTTGCTTTTGAGCATTGCTTGAACCATGTCAAGAATGGTCCAATTTTTCCTCTCAGCCACACCATTCTGTTGAGGAGTGTATGATGCGGTTAGGAATCACCTTATGCCTTACTCCTCGCAATACTCCATGACAGTCATCGAACTCTATTGGCCACCTCTATCAGATCGTACAACTTTAATTTGTCTACCCGTTTCCTTCTCAACCTTCACTCTAAACTTTTTGAATGCCTTAAATGCCTCTGATTTTTTTTTCAAAAAATAAACCCAAGTTTTCCGTGAGAAATCATCAATAAAGGAAATGAAGTACCTTTTATCGCTGAAAGATTCTGAGGTAATTGGTCCACATATGTCGATATGAATCATCTCGAGTAGTTGCTTCGCCTGATATTCCGCGTTCTTCTGAAATGAGGTTCTTGCATGCTTGCTGAGCACACATTTTTTCATAAAACTTTCCCTTGTAGTCCATGTCAAGTAGCCTGTGCACCATATCCTTCTTTGTTAACTCTTTTAGCCCACCATGATGTAGGTGACCAAAATGAAGATTCAAAGAGATTTTTTGTCTTCTACATCGACTCGTAAACATATTTCTCGTACGCTTTTCAAATTCAGCCTATACATACAATTTCTTCTCATCTTGACTTGAGCGACTAAACGTTCTTGCTTGTCCTTCAAGTGTAGTTGCCAGTCTTTCAAAAACATTGAGTAAATCTTCTCTGTGAGTTGCCTGACTCTGCGTTTCCGATGCAAATATATATCTACGTAATGAATGATTACTAAGCTTAACTTATTGCTAAGTGTGGCTTCAGAATCGCTACATGCAAGTATACGCGGTCGGAATGCAGCAAGTGATAAGTATTTATAATTTTATTGTTCTCCACATGGATTGATGTCTAGAATTAATATTAATAACTTAAGAGTTGTGTGAGTATATAAAAAGCATGAGTTGATGATTAATTTAGGTTTTTTCTACTGCTCTAAATATGAAATAAACTAATCAGCATAGGTAAAAATTGCGAATGTAAAAGATGCTGAACATGCGTAAATGGTAATTAACATTCACGTTTCCCTGCTAACTTGGTGTGACTCGTTCCGAAATAACTACGCGAATAAATGTATTCTAAGCTTAACTTAGGATGAAGTATGGCTTCGAATCACTACGCGCAAGTATACGCCGTTAAACTGTAGCAAACAATAAGTAAATTATTGATCTCCACAAGGATTGAGGTCTAGAATTATTTTTATTAATCTAAGAGTTGTGCTAATAAATAAAAAGCATGAAATTGATGGTTGATTTGGTTTTTCTTCTAAGACTCTAAATAAACAGTAAACTAATGAGCATAGGTGACAATTGCGAATATAGAAGATGCTGAATATGCAATAATGGTAAATAGATCTCACACTTCTTCGTCTTGATAAATGTTTTCCACACTTAATGATTTACAACTAACCCTACTTCCACAGCAATTACTCATACTAAACCTGGGCAACAAGTGCGATAGTAAGGTAATTCCTAACTCTTTAAATCATACAAGAGATCTCACGATGAACCTATCGTAACATACTAGACTTACCTTCAGCTCCCTCTTTCGAGTTTACTGAAGGTTAGCATACGTGGGTAGTTAGTCGACGCATACTAAGAAATTAATTTGCAGCAGTATAAAAACTAAGAACCGACAACAACAGCATGCATTCTACATACGAACTATCACCAAAGCTCCTATCTAATAAGATATAGAAATGAACAACAGATAATAAGGAAAATTTAGATATCTCATTACTAAACGTCGAAACAATTCTATAATCTTTTCCTAACTAGGAAAACACTAAAACAACATATAGGAATTGGCACAGTTGTGAAGTGAGTAGATTCCTTGTCATCGGCTCCTACGAACACCACCAGCTCAGGTTCACGTAGATTGGCTTTTAGCCAACCTACCAATTCTGGCCACCCTTACCAGTTCTTCGATTGCAGCTTCTTTCTTGTTATTTATAGAGTTGATTTGCTTAGCTAGCAATTTTGGGTGAGCTGAAGATCTTCATTAATACAGGATTCATTTATTTCTGTTGGGAATTCTTGATTGTCGCCAAATTGATTGCTTGATTGATTTTTTTGTTCTTTCCTTATTGGCGTATTTCTGCGACTGCCTTGTGACTGCATCGTGCTGCATTTTTCTATTCGCATTGATTTGTTCCTCAGCATCTAAGTTCTGCATTTCCTGTATTGAATCGCATTAAACACAGTTTATTCACTTTTTACTCTAAAATGCGATGCTGATCCTCTAGCGTGCTAAATGATGAATGCATCTGACTTCCAACAGTTTTACTCGCATTAAGTCCTCTATAGCTCAAATATTTCCCTTGAACCTTAAAAAATGAGTAATAAACTAGCCTAAATTATGTTTATTTGAGAGCTATCAAACCCCCAAACTTAAATCATTGCTTGTCCCAAGTAATGCATGATATAGCTATTAGCATTTTGGTTTTTTCAAGTGAACCTTCTCCTTTTAAGCATAACTCTAGTAGGTCTTATCGCATCCTATAATCTTAGCATAATTTCCACCCTATTGTGACTAGCATATTGTTCCTCATTACAAGTATTTACTATTGCTCAATTTATCGTATTCAACTACTTCTATAACTAAGTTTGGCCAATGCATTCTATCAAGGCTGCTATTTAGTTCCCCAGATCCCTTAAGGATTTCCGCTTTTGCTTTACGCATTCCCCTTGCTTTACACTCATATCTACAATTCCATAGTTCTCATAATGATTTGCTTGAGCTAAAAGCATCTCATCTAAGAAAAAGAATTTAAGCTTGCACTTTAGTAAACAGTGGAGTACTCTAAAAATTCCTACGGTTATTCCCTATTTTCTGTCTTTTGATTTTGCCAAGAATGCGTTGATCTTTATTTTGCCTTTTTTTTTCTTTTAGCTAATTGCTCCTCACTTTTTCTCTCTTTTCACTCTGCAGGCTTGCCCTCACCCCCAAACTTAAAATCTTCATTGTCCTCAATGAAGGTGAGGCTTAGTTTCCCCAAACTTATTTATTTCCGCAATTAAGTACGCTATCTCAAACTCTAGGCCTTCCTCGTAAATTTTTTATTCTTTCTGCCATGCCCAACAATAACTATTCTAGTGCTATGTTTGAATCTAGTGGAATTTAAGAATTCTTCTAAAGGAAATGAATTTCACACTATAATTTAGTTTTGCGATAATAATGTTAGCGCTATTCCTTCAAAAGAAAATTTGACTTCTATTAAAATCAGAGAAAATAATGAAAATTCATCCTAGAATGAGATGCATGCGATACTGAAAGTAAATAAATCAAACGACGGAATCCTATCATGAAATGCATGTGAAAATAATTAAAAAAACTGCTGAAAGAAAGATAAGAGAGCAGGACTTCCATCAGTTGTTTGCATTGGTGCCTCTGTCATCCTTGTCTATTTCTTGCTCTGGATTGAGTATTTGCTTAAGAAATTCTGGCCATTCAGAATATTCTTTCAGCGTTGTGGCAGCCTTTAGGATTATTTCATCCCTCTTATTCTCATAGGTCCAGATATCTTGTGAGTAGGTGAATAGTGTTTCAAACTGTTTGCCACTTCATATCTTCGACTCTGTCATATGCTTGGTGTATGCTTTCAAAATTTTGTTAGTCGATTGCGGCTGAACACCTTGCTCCAAGCATAACCTTGTGCTAGTGTGCAGGAATAACAACTTTCTGCGCTTAGCTGAAGCCCAGTACTGGATCTACCTTTCAGCTAGTCTACCTAGATTGACTTGCTTCCCAGTTTGAATCTGTTGGTTTATGTTTTTTAGTATAATTGTATTTTTCACATTTTTTAATTATTTATTCCTTTTAGGATTAGATTACATATTATTTTCTCTTTTCCTTTTATAACTAGGTAGAAGTTTTTCCTTTTATGATTAGATATTATATTTTCCTTTTATAATTAGGTCGTCTCTTGTACTCTACTTAAACCCATTGTTGGGTTCATTATTATATGAAGAATTTAGAGAATTTGAAATTCTATCTTTCAACATGGTATCAGAGCCTCAAATTTTTCCTTTTGATCCGGGTAAACTTTATCTCTAGCCCTCAAATTTTTCTTCTTCATCATCCTCTTCCTCTTTTAGAAAAAAACAAAAAAAAAAAAAAACTTTTCCTGGAATTTCTATTTCTTTTTCCTCATATCAAAACCTAGAAAAAAAAAATCATCCTCTCAAAACCTTTTCTCTTCCCCTGCTAAACTTTCTTCTTCTTCATAATCTTCTTCATTTTTTTTCCCAACAAAAAAAATCTCCAAAATTATCGCTTTCTTCTATGTGTTTTTTTTTCTTCCAAATCTTTCTCCAAAATCTTCTTCTTTCCCCTTCAAATCCTTTAAAAATTTCTTCGTTCAAACCTCTATGTTCTCATTTTATAAAATCCTAGAAAATCTAAAACCTCACTACCAATCTTCTACCATCATTTCAAAACTTTTTTGTTTCTCTACAAAATCCTTCAAAGGAATTTTTTCTTCATCTCCTTTCCCAGTTGGCCCCGCATCTCTTTTCCTAGCTGGCCTTGACATCTCCTGCCCCGGCTGGCTCTGGCATCTCTTTTCCCAGCGGTCCCTGGCATCTCCTTTCCCAAATTGGCCCTGACCAGCATTCCCAATTTGTCCCTAACAGCACTCATCCAATTTTTCCCTGGCAACACTCATCCAATTTGTTCCTGGTAGCACTCATCCAATTTGTCCCTGGCAGCACTCATCCAATTTCTCTCTGGCAGTACTCATCATCTCAATTCACATCATCATCTCAATTGGCGCATCATCATCACAATGACCAACTTTGATAAATTTAACTCCAAGCTTGGCTTGTATTCCATATACAATCCAGCTTGAGGGAGAGTGTTGGTTTATGTTTTTTTAGTATAATTGTATTTTTCACATTTTTTAATTATTTATTCCTTTTACGATTAGATTACATATTATTTTCTTTTTTCCTTTTATAACTAGGTAGAATATTTCCTTTTATGATTAGATATTATATTTTCCTTTTATAATTAGGTCATCTCTTGTACTCTATTTAAACCTATTGTTGGGTTCATTATTATATGAAGAATTGGGAGAATTTGAAATTCCATCTTTCAACAGAATCGCATAAAGCAATAGTGTTTGTTCCATGCAGACTATCTTGGCATTAGTTGATGGAATGATTTCATTTTTTATGAAGTTTACCCACTCCTGCAATTCTGGTTTAACACATTCTGCTGGGAATGACAATTGATTCTTCCACCTTGCCCCTTCTGTTCCAATTGACTCTACATACTTAGCTATTTCTTAATTGGCACATTTAATCGCTTCGTTCAATGCTGAGGATATACATTCTATAACTTGTCCCTCAATGTGCGAGAAGAATTTCTTTTCTCTGTTCAAATTTACATAAAACTAGCCAACCTAGTGTAGTTTGGCGTCAATGTAGGCAGTGCAAGGTGTTCCCAGTCCAATTCACATATCTTGTGAAAGGTTGAGTTTGAAATGCTCACCCCGAGCCAACCTCGATCTTGCCAAACTCTTTTTCGTGCTACCGATGCAAAGAGATCTGGTTTCTGAACAACTGTATATCCTTCTTCCCTGTTTCCTACTGCCTTGCCCTTGTTGGAAAAATTAGGACTCGAGGCCATTAGATACAAGAGAGTGAAACTGAAAACAAAGTCTTTGAAAAGGTTTAAGCTAGGTAGTGTGATCGTTCCTTTCTTTCACAGGGATTATATAAAGTTTCTAAAGATTTTGACTATCTGTGAGTAAGAAAGGAATAACCATAGAAGGAAAGTTTCGATTTGATTTCAAAGATCTTGCTCTAATTTCGCACCAATTCCTTCTAAAATTACATAAATACTATGAAGTTATCAAAAGGAAAAATGTGTAAATGGAAAACTTCGTAAAAAGAAAATTGTGTAAATGGAAAACTTCATATTCTAAAAGAGAAAATTGCATAAATGGAAAACTTCCCATTCTCAATTGTGAAATAAGGAAAAATGCGGTAAAAGATTTTTGCACAAAGTCAAAAATACCGGATTTTCGCATTCCAAAAATGCTGCTGAGAAGGACCTGGGCGAAATTCCTTGTGCTAATTCCATCCGGTGCCAATTGTCCTTGCTTGGGCCATTTATATATTTTTGGAGCGAAGCCATCTTTGATGGCTTGCTCTTGCCTTACTCCGTCATGCGCCTTAATGTGTGTACCTCCTACCAAAGTCAGGGTTGTTAAGGTGCGGAGCGTTAGGATGATGCTTAATTGGGTTACCCTGGTGTCACTTCTTCGACTGATTAATTCATTATGTGGTTACAGGCATGGTATCTAAAAAACACTTAGCACCATTTCTAGCGGTTCACTGTTTTTCATGTTATCCATATTATCCTGCAACTCTGAAGATTCTTTCGTCACCCGACTGGATTGCGTTAGAACATCAGTACTATAAGTTGTAGGCTCATTACTCACGAAGCTAATAAGTTGAGGATTTGCATCCTCGCTATGGTTGTCATCACTTGGTTTCAGCACAGTGTCAATATTGGTACCTTCTTCGTTCTGACAGATAATTTCCTCCTTATTGTTAGCTTCTGGAATTGGTAGGTTGGCGTACCTGGCCCACTCTTCTTTCTATTGCTGATATCGTATCTTTTGCTCTTCTTCTTCTGCTGCACACCTTAAAGCTATGGCCTCTTCATTCTTTTTCATGATGGTTAGTCTGAAATCTTCCCATCAAAGTCCATAGCCAATTTCATCTGTTGCCACCTCGTTAAGTGCTTCGGCCATTAGAAATGCTTCTTTTGTTACGTTTGAACCTCATTTCATCCTCTAGATGTATGTCTCTAGGAGATTATTGCTCATAATTACACTTCGGATATCCAGGTTCATGACTCCTGAATTCCCTCGTATTCATGCTGCGACCTCTTGGTTTTTTATGTGGAGATATGTGAGTAGGGTTGCCTATGCAAAAAGAAGTTTTTTCATAAGAGGAGACTAGAAGTTTTATGATCGATCTAGTAATTCTGAGAATCGTATCAACTACTTCACTAAGGATGATCGTATGTCGATGTGATCTTAATCTTGAGTGGGTTGTGAACTCTTGCTTTATGAAAGCGTCATTTGATGTGCATGGGTGAGACCAGCCAAACAACGATGGGTCAATAAGCCTCCCACGTTGGGGATTGTCGTAGTGAGGGGCTGAGAACGCAAGATCACAAGAAGGAAATCACGCCTTTCTGAAATTTGAGGAAGATGTAGAGTTGTTCCCTTAACAACTGATTTCGGGGCTTGGACTATAAACACTTGTTCATTAGCCCACCTCTCATTGGCCCGAGAGGACATTGATTTATAGTTGGACTATAAACACTTGTTCATTAGCCCACCTCTCATTGGCCCGAGAGGACATTGATTTATAGTTGGACTATAAACACTTGTTCATTAGAGGTATCAATGGCACTTAAGGAGAAAAATGTAATCACAGGGGTAGAACAGATTTTTTGTCCCAGTTGTGAATTACGAACAAGCTCGGATCATATGACAGATGACCGATTATATTCGTGGACGTTAACTTGTCCTATAGTGCGAAAGAGTTCAGCACATGCCTTTAGTGAAATAAGCATGATGTTAACGAATAGGTATTGGATCCTGGGTCGTTGTAGCTTTCAACCTATAGGTCCACTGGTACCGGGCTAGCTCATACTTGCTGGTACACTATTTTATTAAAGAGTGAGTTTGAAGAGTTCAAATTCACATATTAATTATGTGGGACATAATTAATAGGAGTATAAAGTTTAGTTTATTAAACTTGCTAATTAATATATTGGATATATTAATTTAAAATTTATTGAATAAATAATAATAAGGAGAAATTAATTTATTTGATAAATTAATTATAAATAATTCTTGAATAATTATTTAATTATGAAATCACAGTAATTAATATGTTGGACATATTAATTGGTTTAATAATTATTGGATAATTATTAAATGGAGAATATTGATTAATATGTTGGACACATTAATTGGGTTAATAATTATTGGATAATTATTAAAGTAGAGAATTAATATATTGGATATATTAATTAGATATATATTTATAATATATTGGATAAATTATGGAATTGAAATTTAGTGGATAAATATCAATTAAAGTAAATAAAAAAATATGGAATTTTTGAAAATTAAATGGAAAAATCAAATGGGAAAAATGCATATTGATTTGTCCCACATCGGAAAGTTTAAGTTGGAACTTCCATCACTCTACTATAAATAGGAGGCCTTTGAGGCATTTATTCTCATCTCACTCACTTTCGGAGTAACATTTCTCACAAAGTTGAAAAACTTCTCTGAAAGCTAAGATCTCTTTTCTTCTCCATAGTCAAACTATATTGATAAAGTTCTTAGCTCCCTTCTCTAAAGGCTTCCCACCAAGCACTCAGTGGTAGCAAAAAAGCCATAGCCTAAAAGAGCAGAGGAAATTGTTTGAGATCGTCCACAGGGAATAGTTGATCCTACTCAACATAAAAACCAGCCAGATTAGATCAGAGGCGACAATTAATGTTTGTATTGTTTTTCAATAACACATCAATCACCTAGGGTATTGCATTTAGACTAATTAGATTAATCAAAGATAATTAATTAGATTAATTATTGTGAAATTTTTTATTATTCTCGCGCTTCCGCCGCGCTAAATGCATGCTCCTGCCCCATATTCCCAACACATTCTATACTGATTTGTTCATTAGTGGCATACTTTGATAATTGAAATTGCCTTAGATTAGAGAATTTTACATAAAATGCAATGCATGACTTCTTAAGGGCTAGGATCATGAATTTAGAAAACCCATGAGTTTTAGAAACTAAAATTGAATGTTTGAAACTATTTGTGTTAAACTTTAAGAATCCAAAGTCTCGCTTAATCTTGTTATACTTTCAAAAGAATGGGATGTTGGTGGCTTCACATCAAATAAGGGCTAAAAGCATGTAGTAGGAAATGTCCTAAAGCCTTGATCATAGAAAAGTTATGTCGGAAGTATTGACGTTCAGGGACTTGATCGAATTTTGGCCATTTTAGAATTGTGCACAAACGAGTCTTTCTCATGATAGCTGCGGATTTTAGCCCTCAAACACGTGGCAGGTTGGGAAAGAAGGATGCGTGTCTTGGAAATGTAACCTAGAATCTGGGTCGTTAATCTCTGCATTAGAGGAACCCTTAAAAGAAAAACAGAGCGGTCATTTTTGGGGGTTCGGACCTGGGGAGCTTATTTGGGAAGTTCCAGGCGCCGACATTTTCAACTCTCTACTTTATTATCTATTTTCTTCTTTTCTTTTTGGCAAAACATTAAGAATATTCTACTTTCATGTTTTCTATTGTTTTCTACATTTTGGATTTGTGACAAGAATCGTTGGATAATTAGGTGAATGCATTGTCGACTATTTTTTAGACCCTTTTCTAGAATATAAGTTTGTAATTCTTCTACTCTGTTTTTCGGTGTTGTCGTAAGCTTCTGTTTTTTGCAATAGTGTGTTTGGAGTTGGACAGTAGCTAGTTGATTTCACTTGAAGTTTTTCATTTCTTTGCTATTCCTTTCTACTATTAAATGTCTGCTGCAATAGTTTACTCTGTTTTTGTTGCTCTTGGAACGAATATGAGTTAAGCGCACAAAAAGGAAGTTTAAGCAAAATGGGTGTGAGTTGCATGCATGGTAGATTTTTTAATCAAAAGAACGTTTTGATTGGCCATCCATTCATGTTTATTTTTTGCTAACTTTCAAGAGAAATGAATGATTAGAGATCTGCTATCCATGTTCCTTAGTTTCGTGTCAAGAGCTCTTACATGTTAAAGGGAGAGGGTAGAGATAACTATCCCGTTAATGCACATAAAGCACTTTTTGTTGCTTCAAACATTGAATGAGAGTTCGTGTTCTTAGTGAATGTATCTCGAGAGAAAGCATTTTGACCGTGTCTGGTGTGAAGTTTGTTTCTCACCAATTCCTTAAGCTTGTGCATATTAATTGCATCGCATCACCTTAACCTTAGCATTACTTCAACAAGTTATAAATTCCCTTATTCCCTGTATTCTCTGTTCTAAGTTTTTTCATACGATGTCTTTAGGCATTGTGACTATTGTTTAGAGCATCGTTTGTTATTGCCTTTTCTATTGTTGAGTTTGCTTGTCTACTTGTTAAGAGCCTTGCTTTTAGAGTTATCGGCAACTCTTTGGCTACTGCATGTAAGAAATTTTTAACCAGAGTGTTAGTTTAAGTGGCAAAACTAATATTTCCTTTATTTTATTGTACTCAGATTCTTTAAGTAACATGAGAATTGAAAAACAAATTAGTTCCCATGGAGAATGACTTTTATACTTATCACTTGATACACTTTGTCTGCGTATACTTGCGTATGCATGCTTGAAATATCATCTGGTGTTTCATCTATTAGTTTAAATTTTTAAGTATAGCCAAGCAAGCGTTCAGATGTTCACCCCACAATGTGGTCGTGGCCCCTTCCATCGTTGCGAGACGAGGGGATGGTGGTCACTTGTTAGCTTTGCTTGTTGGGTCATCTACCCAACATCCTTGGGAACCTATCTAATTGGGCAAGTGTATGGGGTTGTATGCTGATGTATAGTGTGCTCACTCCTCGTCACGTCTTCCTCAAGTCTTTCCCTCACCTTCATCTTGTTCTACCTCTTAAAGTCTTCAGGTGTAGTGCTTATGTTCATATTCATTCCCTAAATCATGGTAAGTTGGATCCTTGAGCGCATAAATGCATTTTTCTAGGATATTCACCAAACTAAAAAGGGTACAAGTGTTACTCTTTGATGTGATATTTCAGTGCGTTATAATTATTCTAATGATAAATTCAAAACATATGACAAAATTTCTACGCTTTCAAATCGCAAGCTACACAAGTATACGCAGTCGAATATGCAGCAAGTGATGAGTATTTATATTTTATCGTTCTCCACAGGGATTGATGTCTATAATTAGTTTAATTAATCTAAGAGTAGTGAAAAAAAAGTAAAGAAAATCTGTTTGGGGTTTTGGTTGGTTTTAAATATAATATAAAAAGAAAGATAATGAAGATGACTAAGGCTATGGTTAAGGTTGTGGGATGCGTCTAAAAAATCCTAGAGATAACTAATTGGTGAGTATTAAATGTCATACTTCACTTAAACTAAACGTTTGCTCCCGCATTCGTCCACCCTGACTCCGACTCCCGCAGCGAATCAGCGTAACTTTTTAAACAATGTGTTGCATGCATTAGTGGAATGATTATCCCTAAAATCTTCCTAAATACACAAAAGATCTTGTGTTAACTTAATGAACATGGAAATTAATCCTAAGTTGTTCCTTCTCTCGAAGTGAACAACTAACAAGCTTATGTGGATGGCCGATCAACACTTGCTATAAATTAAGTCCCAACTTAACATGCATTATTTAACAACTCCCTCGCACCCCTTATACCTGTTATCTACAACTCATTCCCTTAACCTTTACTAGGGATTGAGGTCTATAATTAGTTTAATTAATCTAAGAGTCATGTAAAAAAAGTAAAGAAAATCTGTTTGGGGTTTTGGTTGGTTTTAAATCTATTATAAAAAGAAAGATAATGAAGATGACTAAGGCTCCGGTTAAGGTTGTGGGATGCGTCTAACAAATCCTAGGGATAACTAATTGGTGAGTAGTAAATGTCATATACTTCACTTAAACTAAACGTTTGCTCCGTATTCGTTCACCCTGACTTCGACTCCCTCCGCGAATCCGCGTAGCTTTTAAACAGTGTGTTGCATGCATTAGTGGAATGATTATCCCTAAACTCTTCCTAAATACACAAAAGATCTTAATTTAGTTAATTTAGTTACTAAAATGGAGCATTATCTAGTCACCGATTTAAACTCATGAACATTATCTAGTCATTATAAAAATGTTTAAAAAATGCCCCTAAACTTTACAAAGTTTCAAAAATACCCTTTGCTTTAAAAATTTTATAAAATATTTGTATCGTTAATCTTTTTTTATAAAAATGTTAAAAAAATTATTTCAAATACCTTACATATTTAATTGTAAATATATATTTTTTCATCTTTGTATTATTAATTTATAAATTACTTTTATGTGTCAATATTAGTTGTTTAATTAATTGAATAATTAGTCTGATGTTGAAATTAATTTCTTAATATATTTCACTTATGATTGTTGTTTATATTTATTTTATGTATTTATGATTTTACCTTTGTTTTTCGATACATAGAAAGTTGCGGTGTACATGGAGTTGAGTAAAGGAGATTTTTTGGACCAATCTAAAATTTTGGGTTGGTGAATCTATCAACTCGTCCAACCGTGTGTGTTTGAGTATTAAATTTGGTTTTGTTAGTTCGTGTTGTCGGGTTATTTGAACACTTCTATTAGAAAATCATTGAATGTTAGCTTAAATTAACTAGTATTTTTCGACTAGTTGTACTATTAGTTGTAATGTGTTTTAAATTTTCAAGTTTAATGTCATATTAGCAATTGATAAGAAGAAATTCAAAAGCTTACCTAAATGATATTGTTACAAATGAACTCTAAATTCTAGTTTTAATTAATCTTGTTGCAATATTTTTTTTTTTTATTAATCGGCCAATTGAAGCTAGCCTCACGAGCCACGCAAAGATAGTAACCCTATCGGGCTACTTGTGTTGGCATATGAGCCCCACTACATCCAAGATCTAATACCAAGTCCCAAGGCCCATACTCGAGATACTTCAAAAGTTTTTTATTTTAAGCACTCCCAACTGTTTCAAACCCGAGACGTTTGAGGAAGCATGTTTTCATTCAAAACTTAATGATGAAGATGTTTTTTTTAATAGTTGTTATAACAAAGAGTATTTTTTAATCTTTTTTTAGTTTAGGGGCATTTTTTAAATACAACTTTAAGGGGTCGTTCACTTTGAGGTAATCCAAGATTGCAATGGAATGAGCATCTGGATTACCATGTTCGTTTCGTGGTAATTGAAGAATAGTGGATATCCTGGCATCCTAGGATTACCGTATGAAGGGCATCCAACAAGATTTGAATGCCCTTTTGATTAGTGGATTTTCAAGATTCCTACGATAAGAAATCGTCTATTGACGATTTTAACCTTCTTTTTTTAATATATGTATATTTATCAATTTTCTTTATTTAATATAAAAAAGACTTTATTTAAATTATTATTATATATCTTAATTGAATTTTGAAGTATTTTTTATTTTAGTTTTTCCAAGATGGTTACATTTATTAAAAAAATAATAATAATAAATACAAAGTTGATATGTTTGTTTTGAAATTTTATTTATTTTGATTATTTATATCTATCTATATATATAAATAAAAGTTATTAAAAAAATAAAATTGACTATATAATTATCTTTTTAAAATTTACAATTCATTAAATGCATGAAATTAAACTTTAATATAAACAATTATGTTATAGAAATAAATTTTTTGTTGAATTTATGCAAAATTATATGAATATTGTGTGGGCATTCTTGAAATATTAGGTAAATTTACGTTTTGTCAAGTATGATTCCTACAAAAGGAACACAGTTATCTAAATATAACCAAATATTCGTAAAAAAATATTCCTACAAAATAACATAGTCATGTCAGTCATTTGTGATTTCGGACATCTGAGATTCCAGGCATAAGAAGATTTCAGTTATCGTAATTATCTCAAAGTAAACCGCCCCTAACAGTTTCCATCTAAATTTATTTCTAAAACATTTTGTGAAGTTCAAGGATATTTTTGAAACTTTTCAAAATTTAGAGATAATGTTGACAAAAACCTCATAGTTCAAGGGTATGTTTGATAATTAAACCTAATTTTTTTAACTAATAAATTTGATAATATTAATATTTAAATCTTAAACATTTATTATTTGTTTTTTAATTAATTTTTATGCAATGCAATATGTATTTCACTCAATTAAGAGATAGTCCTCAAATTATAAATTCATATTAATATCTTTTAAAATAAAACAAAAAAAAATTAGTTTTTATAAGGACTATATAGCTTGTAGTGAGTATAATAATAATGAGTATCATAAAAATAATTAAAAAAAATTGTTATAATCAAAATTTGAAAAACTTTATATACATAATTTAATTGAAATTATTATAAAAATGTTGTTACGTTAAGGTTGTTCATATATTATTCAAAAATCAATTTGATCGACTGAATAAATGATGGTCGATCGATTATCAAGTATATGTTAGTCGTGTGGTTAGAAAAATATTTAACTTAAATTGGTCCTTGAGGTCGGTTAGAAACAAATTTCTTTATATAATATTAACAACTTTCATAAATTAATTAGATTTTTTTATTACATTATTTCAAAATAAACTTAAATTTAAATGTGTTTGAGAAAATTATTCAATAAGTTCATTTTTCAAAAATAAATTCTCAAAATTTCATTAAAAATTGTATGACAAATATGTTTTTTAATAAATGCAAAAAGGATTTTTTTTTTTTTTTTTAATAAAAACTAACCGACCGAATCGATCGACTTAACCAATATATCTATTTATAAGTGTCATTTTAAACAAATTTATTGGTTGATTTTGGTATCAATTTTTATCGAAAATCGGCATTGACCGATGAACACCGTGACTCAATTTTATGTAAATAAATTTATATTATTATTGGTTGAATAATAATAATAATAATAATAATAATAATAAATATTAAATGTGTGAAAAAAAATAATGAAAAAATGGTGGGACAAATGGAGCGTACGTTTCCATCAAATTTAATTTTGTTGTATTGTTGAAATTCAATTCCAAACTAACTCATTCCAACTTGGCGATCAAATGACTAACGTTTCCATAAAATTAAAGTGTACACTATTCTTTAAAAGTTCAGTATATGTCGATATCTTTAGGCCCCGTTTGATAATTATTTCGTTTTTTGTTTTCTGTTTTTGTTTTTAATATTTTTAAAATGGGTTTGTTTGATATCCAATTTTAGTTTTTATTTTTTAAATTTTAAAAATATTTTTAAAATATTAAAGGAATTCTAAAAACTAAAAAAAGTAGCTTTCAAAAACACATTTTTAT
>JBBMKA010000029.1:476583-487686 GCA_037833695.1 Sechiopsis laciniata
TCCTATTTTTTTGGACTTGGATCCTCATGAAGCTCAACGGGGTTTTAATGATCAATTCATTGATATTGAACAAAAAGGAACATTCTTAAAGGAGGAGCTTCAAGTGTGGAGGGATGCTATCACTAAAATTACATCTCTCTCTGGAGTGTCTGTATCATCAAAATTGTAAGCACAAAAATGAATTTATTATTCATTCATTTTATCAACATATTCCAATCTTCATAATTAACTTCACCTAGTATGTACATGCAGCTCTCAAAAGCTCATCCAAAGACTCAAGATGATGAAGACCATACTTGATAAGTTGTTTCATCTTAAGTTGGTGGCTCGAAATAGGTATTTACTCGAAATGCCACTTCGATTGCGTACGATCAACATGCTGTTTGGTCAAAAAATGAGGGACGTACGTTTTATAGGGATTGTAGGGATGGGTGGCATTGGTAAGACAACCATAGCAGAAGCCTTTTATGACAAATTTGCTCATAAATATAATAGGTCTTGCTTTCTTTGCATTGATGGAAGCAGTTTAGTCTCGTTGCAACAACAATTACTTTCTTGTCTTCTATTGAAAACAGATATCAAAATTTTGAATGAGTATCATGGAGTATCAGAGATTCAGAAACGGTGTAGAGGTATTAGTTCGGTGCTTATTGTTTTGGATGGGATCAATGAAAAAGTGCAATTAGAAATGTTAGCTGGTAGTCATAATTGGTTTGGTCAAAGGTCAAGAATCCTTATTACAACCAGAAGAAAAGATCTTCTTCGTGATCCCATTTACCAAGATCGAGCGCAAGAATACAATGTAGAATTACTCAGTGATACAAGTGCATTCTCGCTCTTCTGCAAGCATGCATTTGGAGATGATCATCCTGATGATAATTTTAAGGATCTCTATAATATCATAATCGAAAAGGTTGGAAGACATCCATTAGCGCTTCTCAAAATTGCGTCTTCTTTATATGGTCAAAGTATTGATATGTGGAAAAAAACATTGAAGAGTTACCACAAATTAGTTTATGAAAATGTTTTCTTTGATACATTAAAGACAAGTTACGAAGAATTAGAAGAAGAAAGCAAAGAAGTTTTTCTTGATTTAGCATGCTTCTTCAATGAAATGAAAGTGAATGGAGTTATTGAAATACTTGATGGTTTTGGTTATAGCTCACCCCACACTAAATTACAAGTATTGCTCGATAGATGTCTTATTGACATTTTAGATCATGAGCGTATACACATGCATAATTTGATTCATTGTATGGGCCAAGAAATTGTATACCATGAGCTGCCATCTCATCAAGGGAAACAAAGACAAAGTAGGATTTGGCTTCGAGAAGATGTTGCTCGTGTATTTCATGAAAAATATGTAAGAACTTGTTATCTTCTTAACGTCTACATTTATTTTGGCCTATTGTTATTGTGTTTTGCTTTTATAGGAATTAAAATGCATTCAAGGAATAATGTTAGACCTAGAGGAGGAACACGAATTAGTCTTGGAGGCCAAGAAGTTTGCATATATGACAGAGTTAAAAATCTTACAAATTAACAATGTGAAACTTTCTGAAGAAATTGAATTTCTATCGAACAAATTGACATTGCTCAACTGGCCCGGCTATCCTTCAAGGTGTTTGCCATCAACTTTCCAACCACCATCATTATTTCAATTACACTTGCCTGGTAGTAATATTGAACAACTTTGGAATGGAAGAAAGGTTAGCACGTATATATACATCTCTTGAAGTATTATTTGTGTCTAAAGTGAATTATTAACTTTTGTTTCTTCTATAATTCACATACTGTCATTATGAATAGAATAGCTGCAATTGATTGTCTTTCAACAGAAATTTGAGAACGTGAAGGAGATAGATGTACGAGATTCAAAGTACTTGGTTGAGACTCCTGACTTTTCAGAGGTTCCAAATCTTCAAAGATTGATTTTACGAAATTGTGAAAGCCTGCATGAGGTTCATTCTTCCATAAGTAGTCATGAACGCCTTGTTTTATTGGATTTGGAGGGTTGTGTCAGTTTCAGAAGATTTTCATCCGCTATCAATTGCAAAAGACTAAAGACTTTAGTTCTTTCTAACTCCGGCCTCGAGTTTTTTCCAGAGTTTGGACAGTATATGAATTTTTTTATTGAACTGCAAATCGATGGGACTTTCATACATGAACTTTCACCCTCAATTACACATTTAACTGGCTTGGTTTTATTAAACTTAAAGAATTGCATAAGACTTTCTAGTCTTCCAACTGAAATGGGTAGCTTGAGCTCTCTTAAAACTCTCATTTTGAATAGTTGCAAAAATCTTGACCAAATTCCAAAAAGCTTGGGAAATATAGTGACTCTTGAGGAGCTTGACATTGGAGGAACATCGATAAGTGATGCGCCAAGTGTCGATCCTTCTTTATGGAATCTGAGAGTCTTAAATTGTGAAAGGCTGAAAAGAAATATTTGGCTTTCTTTGGATAGTTCGTGGAGACATTTTAGGTCACTCACAGATCTAAATTTAAGCGATTGCAATCTTGTGGATGAAGACATTCCCAAAGATCTTTATCTGTTTTCCTCATTGGAAATTTTAGATCTTAGCAACAATCATTTTGTTTGGCTTTCAGATAGCCTTGAACACCTTATTAACCTTAAAGCATTGTATTTGAATGGTTGCAACCAGCTAAAGCAATTACCAAGGCTTCCAGCCAGCTTACAACATTTGGGAGGAGAGAATTTGTTTGAGGAGGCTTTCAGAAATTCTAAAGGTAAAAGTCTATCGTTCATGCTTTTCTTTTTTTGAGTTCTGACTTATTGAAAAGAAATCATATTTTCAATTTTTCAGCTTTATTTGTTTATTTCATTTTCAGGTTCTTCATACTTACTATCTAATCCTCCTTTACTACCATCAGTACCTTCTAACAAAACTTTGGTTGGAATTGAAAATCAAGTGGAGAAAATTTGTATACTTCTAGATTTAGAAAGATCGAACGATATACTCTTTTTGGGAATTTTCGGATTAGGTGGCATTGGTAAGACAAGCATTGTTGAAGTTGTTTACAAAGCAATTGCAGATAAATTTGAGAGTAGTTGTTTTCTCTACATTTCAAAGTCAAGTAATCTAGTATCGCTTCAAAATCAAATGCTTTCTCAACTTCTACTAAGAGAAGTTAATATTTGGGACGACGATCATAGAGTTCAAGTTATTAAGCATCTCATGAGTGATAAAAAGGTTCTTGTTGTTCTTGATGGAGTTGATGAAAAAAGTCAAATTGAAAAGGTAGTTGGAATTAGTCCAGATTGGTTTATACCAGGGAGTAGAGTTATCATTACAAGCAGGAACAGAGATATTCTTCATCAACTAAATTACAAATATAACATGCATGAATACGACGTGGAGTTACTTTCGCATATGAGTGCCTACGATCTCTTTTGCAAGCACGCTTTTGGAGATAGTCTTCGTGATAAGGATGATCTTTGCCACGAGATTGTCGAAAAGCTTGGAAGACTTCCATTAGCTTTGAGAACCATTGGATCCTCTTTGCATAATAAAGACTTTGATGTATGGGAAGAAACTTTGATGAGACTGGGTAAAGTGGAAGAAGATTTCTTTGATACGATATTACAGAGAAGACGAAAGAATTTGCACGAACAGGCCTTCTAACTTTTCTTTATTGAAGATCAGCATGCCAAGAAAATAGGTAAATATGTATTTTAATGAATATTATTTTGCACTTTTAGTTTTTATGCAAACATTACTGTTTCATTCTTTTTTATGTCAATAGAGCTGCAAAAAGTGGACTATTCCCTCAAGAAAAGAAGACTTGGAGGTTTTTGCAGAGATGATCATAGCAGAGCTTGGAGAAAATTAGAAGCAAAGATTGAGAGGAAAATTCCAACAAAGTATGTTTCCATCTGCTTTTCGAATTTTCAAAGAGTGTGCTTCCGGTTCATTTATTGTTTTCAAATGTGATTGTGCCATTATGAAAGGAAATAAAAATGTTCACAACTTTGTTAGTCTCTAAATTGTGAGTTCTGTTAAGTTAGGGATTTGGCTGCAGGAGTTTGTAGATTTGCTGCATATAGTTTTGAATTTCTAATGTTAGTTTCCTGCCAAAACTTGGTTTCTCTATGTCCATTTTTTGAACATCTAGTAAGTATCAAACGAAGGGAATATCAGAGAATATGAGGTTCCACCTCAAAACCAATTGGTAATGAGGGGAGTAGCCTATGTTTCTTTTATATTGTTATAAGGTTTTCACTATTTTCGATGTGGGATTCTTAACATGTCATCTCAAGATGGTGCCTCTTTTGGGCTCACCAATCTTGAATCGGATCTCAATTTTCATTTTTATTGGACCGAATACTCGTTTGGGCTTATGGGATCTGATACCATATTATAGAATATTGACATCCATCTCAAAACTAATTGACAATTAAATGAGTAGCCCATGTTTCTTTTATATTGTTATAAGGTTTCCACTCTTTTCGATGTGGGATCCTTAACGGGAGATATTTAGAGTTGAGAAGATCAAATTGTTGATTGTGACTCATGAGAATCAATTTTTCCTTCTAGATTTTGTTCAAAGTGTTTTTTAAAATCTAAATAATTAGAGCTTGTTCTGATGTTAAGAATAAGTGTTTTGGCTTTGACTACCCAATATGTTTGTCTGATTTGTTGTTATTCGTTTGAAACTAGTCATTTCATTCGTACCGATAATAAAACTTCAATGTCATGTATCACCAAGTTATGTTAGAAATGTTTTCCATGTTTGGGCTTCATTGTAGGATGATTATTATTATTATTATTATTATTTTTTGTATGCTTTTTTATCATGACAATATGTGAGATACGTTCTATTACTCGTTTGCAAATTGATGAAACATGAGTATGTTGTTTTTAACTGAGAAATATGTTTAAAGTTTTTCTTGATTTTCTTACACTCTCATGTCACGCTAGCTTTTGAGTTTTCAAGGTCAAAGATTGTTTTATAGGGACCCTATGTTCTTGGTCGCATTGATAGGTTTAGGCATAAAAATGATGGCATTTGAGCCTGATAATTAGTATTGTATTGTTTAGGGAGTAGCATAGATCTATTCGCCCGCAAAAAAATAAAAATAAAAATTTGAGGAAAAGAAAAGAAGATAAAAAAAAAAGAATTGAAAAGAAAAATTATTATTGAAGAAAAAAAAAGAAAAAATAACTTGCACAAGTTGAGTGTTTAAATTGTAGTGGCACTAGCCCAACTCTCTACGATCGGTTAGGCTATCCATTAAGAGGTAAGCGTAGGAAGATTACTAGGGGCCAATATATAAGGAAGATTAATTGAAGTTCTTATAAACTTTCCCTAGACTTCTAAGGATTACATTAGGGAGACCAAATTTAGAAAGAATTTGGTTGAAGCCATGATGCTATTCAAAATGATTGAAGAATGAGACCGTGAAGAAACCGAGAACAACCTTGTCGTTAATCTTGGAGGGTAAATCTCGATAATCAAGTTAACTAATTAAAATTAAATCACAATTCAAGGATATATCCTTGAAGATCACATCCAAGAAGGTATCAAGATTTTTGAAGAATACTCGAGCTCGAAAGATAGGTTCATATAAATGAAATGATCAGGGTAGAATCTCGAATATCTCTGATGGATATAGCAAGACAAAGTGCTATCGTGTTGGGTGCTTGGATCTACAAATGAAGAAATTTTGAATTAAATGATAGATTGTTAGACCGCGAAAGAAATCTAGTAGTCGTTGGCTTGAACCATGGCGCAAGAAGCACAGCTAAAGTGATGCAGTACAAAGGTTGAGCTTTAAAATGTAAAGAAATAGGGCATGTCGATGAAAGATGTTGGAGATACTCACGTTGTGGCCATTGTCCCAAATCTAAAAGGTGAGGAGTCCTCAACATCTTTAAATGATATATGAGTTACTTCCTTCATTACCATACAACCCTATATTTCCAACAAAATACTATCTTTAAGGTAAAATTTTTGGTAAATTCATTGTCTTCGGTTGGGCATAAGATTTCTGATGAAAAATCAAGTACTCTATTTTTATCTGAATTGGAAAGTAAGTAAAAACCATAGTGATTTCAGTCGATACAAAACAAAATCTATCAAAAAATGTTCATTCCTTACTACTGAATCTGGATTAGAAAATAACACTCAACCTACTAAGTGTAAACCTTCGAAGCTCTATGAACAAGTTTGATAATGGTCAAAGCTAGTTCAAATAGTTCTCGGTATAATTCTCATAACACACAAAGTTACTAAGGCATAAATATTTTATAACAAGACGTGATTCAGAGACGAACTAAGGTCTAATGTCCATGTAAGATCTTAGTTTAGAAGGAGAACATGAATGAACTGTGACCACATCAGAATGAGAATGATCTTAAGGATATGTAAGTTATGGTTAAAAAGACTTAAGAAAGTTGATAGTCAGTACCTACGCAACTAAGATGAATCTTCCTTTTTTTCATTGGTTCAACTATATAAACTTCAAATTTTAGTGTGCTTAGCTTGGAGTGATCTTTTTAGCTTTCTGGGTGAAGGTAAAGCATGCTAAAAAGAATCGTGTTGATATGTGTGGATAATTTTCATTCTGAGAAGCAATAATGCAAATCGATAACAAGGTCAAATCGAAGAAGAATTTCATAACCGGGAGGGCTCAATTTGAATTCTAAATTTTTGTACTTGAGACGTTACAATAAATACATGAACCTCACCAAGTCTTGGCAAGTTCATTAAAGTCCTAAATTTAATCAATTTCTAGCTTTCATAAAAATATTTACTTCCTTTTAAATTATTATCTGACTTGAGCATCTGAGCTTGTGTGACGAGTGCCACTTAGTGCCTTGGATTTTCTCAATCTTGCAGGTTATATGTGTTCTTTTGCACACCGTTGATATGGATAAGACATAACACAGTCATATTCCATTACAATGAGACACCAAGTAAATATAACCCGTGCAGAGAAGTTGATGGTGAATCCTGTATTTTTTTTTGGCCGGATTTTGGTAACAACAAACATAATAATCATATTACTTTAAAAAAAAAAAAAATTATATGACAATCTGATTTTGCGTAAGATTTATACCACAAAATATATAATGATAAAAATTCATAAGACCTATATGAATTTATGATTTTCTTAAAAAATAAAGGGCAAATATGCATGTTGTAATTCTTATGTTACGTTTGGGGGGTGGTTTCATTTTTTTTGAAAAAAAATAATTTTTGTTTAGTTCATATCTTTCAAAATTAAACATTTTTACCTCTCACATTTAGTATTCAATTAACAACGAAACCAAAATAATCAATCCATTAATATGTTAAAATTTAAAGGTAGTATGTCATCATCTTAGTCAACATTATGTCATGTATTTAATGATTTTGTCATTTAGTACCACAAACTTTTTCTAATTTATTTTTTTATATTTTTTTTTCATCAAATAATGCCAAGTACCTTCTAAGTAGGTCTTTGCCTACTCATTCCTGAGTAGACACGTGTTTTTATTAAATAGACCCCAAATTTATCTAAAGAAAGAGAAAAATTACATTTTTAGTCAAAATGTTTGAAATTTAGTTTCAATTTGGCCGCTATGATTTAGAATTGAATATTTTTACTATTGACATTTCAATAATGATAACTTTTAGTCTTTATGTGTGTGTGTGTTTTTTTTTAATTTACTTTTATACTTATTTTCTTTTAAAAATTAAATTCGCATGAAAATTGCATCAATATATTAAAATGTAAAATTAGCTTAATTATCATTTTACTTAAAACTACTTTATGTAACTAACAATTTTGTTAGCAATATAATTGAAATGTTAAAAGGTAAAAGAGTTTAATTTTGAAATATATGAATAAATTGAGATCAACCTCAACTTAACTTGATAAAAGGGCCAGTGGCGTAATTATTTCATTATTTGGTGGTAATCCAGTTCAACATTTCGGTCACAGTTCAATCCCTCTCCTCCTCCTCCAAAATACAACTCCCCAAGTCGATTCTTAAGGATGAGAATTTTAGATACGGGGTTTTAAAGATGAGAATTAAAAAAAAAATTAAGGATGAAGATGAAGATTGGGCTTGGGGAAGATCAGGTTAGGTTTGATTTTTCCTCTGTTTTTTTAGTAATGAACAAGGAGAAAAAAAGAAGAAAAAAAAGAGACAAGGATAGAGAGGGGAGAGTTGAGGAGATTTTTTTTTTTTTCAACAAAAGGTTAACAAGGGACTAAAATGAAACAAAAATCATAGTTGAAAAATTAAAATTGGATATTTAAAAATCGAGGAACTAGAATGGAACAAAAATAAAAGTCAAGAGACCAAAATGATATTTTAACCACGTAATTATCACTGGGTATACTTGTGCATTGATTAATTCTACTAACCTATAAAGTCATACTAAATCCGCATTAAGAACTGATCTATTCTCTATCTTAAATGCACAATTTTTGCTTTCCTCTTTTCTCACTGCCACGAAGCTACGACCCAAAAGAAGAAATCTGGTTTCAATGCGATGAAGCTGATGGACCAGAAAAGATGATCTAAGATCGATCTACCGAATTGAGTGACGATTTCGTTGATGACAAGTTTTTGAAAAGGGATTGGAAGAGAAAATGTGGAGACATTTTTAACATGGTTCGACCACTAAGGATATACTCCACAGGAGCTTGCAATTAGCCTTTTATTTCTTGATGGAGATTAAAAAATAAAGAGTACAATCAAAACACACTACACATCACACAGATACGTTTTCTATCCTCTCTCTCCTTTTATAGATTACAGTTAGAAAAAAAATGCACGAACTATTCCTAAATTATGATGTTTGTAACAATTAACTTCCTAAATTTGTAATTTGAGCAATCACCTCACTTAAAGTTTAATAATTGTTGCAATTAACCTCATAAATTTTCAATTTGAGCAATCACCTTTCCTAAAGTTTAATAAATGTTACAATTAACCTCTTAAACTTTCAATTTTGAGCAATCACCTCTTCTAAATTTTAATAAATGTTACAATTAACTCCCTAAAATTTCAATTTTTCATATAATTTTTTTTTGAATTAATAAAATTGTTACTTTTTAATACTCTTTTTAAACAACAATTACTTTTTAATATATATATTTTTTTGAAACAAGGGTAATCACGACGGTTCCTAGGTTAGACACCATTTACTTTTTAATACTTAAAAACATACTATATTGTCACTTCAAACTTAGCAAACAAAAATAAAACTTTGTCCAATTATATAACTTTTTCCAAATTATTTTAGTATAAATACTACCAATATTAAATCTTAGTATAAATACTACCATTTTTCATTAATTAACTTCAAGCTTTATCATAGTAGACGCTGAGTTGTTCAGATTCAACTTTCTTGGAATTGTTCTTCCGGAAAAACTTTGATGAAGTTGAATCCAAACAACCTCAACGTCTACTATGATGAAACTTAAAGTTAATTAATGAAAAATGTTGAATCTGTTGCGATTACCTTTTGCAAATGAATAGACTTTAATCTTTTTTTGTTCCTATATCTATTTTAGATTACAATTGGGGAAAAGAAAATGAATCTGGTGGAAATTAGACAAGTAATAACAAAGGGTTCTCCCTCCAGAAAACTCATACGACAAAGACTCTAGTCAACAAACTTCCTATTCATCACAAATTATCGGAGAAACCAAATTCTCCAAAATTAAATCTTAGTATAAAATCATCAAACTTCTTGTTCGTCACAAATCAACAATTAAGTTTTAAACCAAACAACTTGCTTTAAAATAAATTACAAAATAGTTGGTAATATTATACTAAAATAATTTGGAGAAAGTTTTATTTTTGTTTGCTAGGTTTGAAGCGACAATATAGTATGTTTTTAAGTATTAAAAAATAATTGTTGTTTCAAAAAAAAATAATAAATAAAATAAAAAGCAACAATTTATTAACCCAAAAGAAAAAAAATTATATGACAAATTGAAAGTTTATGAGGTTAATTGTAACATTTATTAAATTTTAGAAGAGGTGATTGCTCAAAATTGAAAGTTTATGGGGTTAATTGCAACATTTATTAAACTTTATGGAAGGTGATTGCTCAAATTGAAAGTTTAAGGAGGTTAATTGCAACACTTATTAAACTTTAGGGGAAGTGATTGCTCAAATTAAAAGCTTAGAGGGTTAATTGTTACAAACACCATAATTTAGGGGTGATTTATGCATTTTTCCCGATTACACAACTAGAAAACTAAGTAGTGTTAATAAAAGCCCTAAAGATCTTGAGCTGAATCTTGTTTAAGGAGTTTGTGTGGTTGGTTAGTTTTAATAACTAACTTTTTTCACGAATGCTTTAAGACAGATTTGCTATCGTTTTTGTTTTTTTTTTTTTTTAGTGAAATTACCATTTGAGTTGGAGCGATTCGAACGATCATATAGATACCATTGGAACTCTACTTCTTTTGATAATTGTCATAGCTAATATTTAATGGAAGAGACAAAATAAAAAGAGCTAGAGAGAAAAATGAAGGTTGAGAAAGAAACAAAGAAGAGAAGTAAGAAATTATTTTTTAAATGATAGTTTTATCCTTCTATTTTTCATTAAATTTAATTTAGAAGGTTAATTGTAAAACTTATCGAACTTTAGGAAAGTTAATTAATCAAATTCATATGTTAAAGGTGTAATTGGTTACAAACCATATAGTTTAAGGGGGTTTGTGCAATTTTTTAAAAAAATATTCATTTTAAGTTAATATATCTCAAGTTACTTTTTTTTTTTTTTAACTGAAGTTACATGATTTCTGGGCTTAAACTGTGACTGTTGAGTTGAAATAGTATATAGTCAATAAAATCTAAATTCAATATACAGATGTATAATTAAATAGTTAGGGCTTCAAATTCTTAACTCCAAATAATAGAAAATTTAAAAAATAATTAAAATATTAGAAGTTCTAACTCTCACCTTTACCCCTCTTGTTGAATACAAAAATAATAAATAAACAAGCAAAGTGTAGAGATGTCCATGGGGTGGGTCCGGGTTGGGGAATAGGTTGTTATATTGTGAATAAAAAACAAAGTGGGCCTAGGCCCACCATTCCATTTACCCTACATAAGCCGTAAAGGCTAT
>JBBMKA010000029.1:487786-506047 GCA_037833695.1 Sechiopsis laciniata
TTTTCAAAAAAATACTTTTAAATTTTAATTTTCTTAAAAAATATCTCTCAACTTAAAAAGATATCACTTTTTTTTTTTAAATTATTTAAAATGACATCACAAGTTTGCTTAGAAGTAAGGTGTTTCTTTTGGTTAAGGTAAATTGTACATTAAGATTTTCAATTAATTAAATTAGGAAGGTATGTCTAATTTCGTTAGTTTATCTTAATTGATTCATAAAATTTGAGACAGTTGGTAAAGTTAGTACAAAACTCTATCATGCCAATTTTTTTTTTTTAATACAAATTGAAGAGGTGGACCACAAACTCTATACAGAGGGTATAACTGTTCTCAAATAAATAAAAGTCAAATAGATTGAACTTGTGACTGTAATGTTGAACAAGATTATTACCAAACAATGAAACCAATGCGTCACTAATTCTTTTGGTCCATTATGGTCAATTAACTATGATTAATTAGGCACATTAACTTTGCTAAGTTGGATTAATTAGAATTTAGGGGGCCTAAGGGAGTTAAGAGGCCGTCGTCAACTTTATCAGGAAGGTCAATTAGGTGGATTATCTGTAGATTAATCAATTGTAAATGTCCAAGGTTTAATCTTTTTTTTCTTTTTTCCTTTGCTTTTTCTCGTTTTCTCCGTTTGTCTCACTCCAAATTCTCACATTAGTTCACGTCAAAATAAGAAAATTTTAAAAGATCGAAACTCAAATTTAATTGGTTTCTTGTGGTTCAACCTCATCGACTATCATATACTACAAATATTTAATTTCAGATTGATAATTATACATGCAATTAAATACAACAAACGAGATGAAGAATGCGATGAAAATGAAATGGAGTATGAGAATAGTTTTGTTCTATCCAACCAAATCCCCAATATTTTTTAAGAATCAAATGCTAAAGGAAAATAGCCATTAACAAAGCTCGAATTCATCTCCATTTCCTTTTCATTTCATATAAAGTAAGCTTCAATCTGATACCACATTTTACATCTTTCATGATGTAGTAGGTAGAACAAATCAAAATTCAAATAGAGAAGATGCGCTTTCAATGAAGAAAAGAACAAATTCAAAATCACAATCAATTCCTTTTTCAAATCCGATGGCAGATCTACCATCCCCATGGACAATATAGATTCCTCTAATACATAGGGTTGGACGGGTTGACAGATTAATCTATACCCCTAATTTGAACTCCCAACACCAATGATCATCTTTGCACTGCTTAACCTCTTTTTCTCCTTAACAGTAGTTTTTTTTTTTAGTACAAGTTGGAGGAAGGGGATTACAAATATCGATTGCAGGAATCGAACCCGTGACCGTGGAGTAGAAATGGATTAATACAAAACTAGATAACCAATTGCGCCACCGACCCATTCGGTCTTTAACCGTAGCTAAAACCTCTATCTTAAGCACACCCTTTAGGGAGAGGGAGGAAGGGAAGGCGGTTAGGATGAGGAAAATGCTCCCAGATTTCTCGTCATATGGTGGAACAGGTGAACAACGCGAGCAGGTTTGATGCGTGGGACAGAGGGCTCGTAACCGCTAACATTGCTACGGGATTGTGGAACTATAGGTCGAGAAGTAAGCTGGTCGCAATTTCCCTTAATCAAATGGAACAAGTTGGATGAAAGTTATTGATACAAATCCACATAATAGAATTGTTCCTCAAATTTTATCAAATGCCAGTATGCCAAAAGAAATGTCATTGATTTTTTGAGCTAGCGTTTAAGGATGGTGGAACAGTCGATGCTACAATGATCTTGTCAATCTCCTTTCTTTCATTTTTGCATATTAGACGAAGACCACAATGTCGCATCTGAAAAAGTTCATCGCAGCTGGTTTCGAGTGTGATTGCTAAGCAGTTACAATTGTGCCAAGTGATACTAAATTCATTAACAGGAATATAAAAGAACCAGATGAAGTGTGATGAGTATTGACACAAGAGTTTTTCTTGAGGCACAAAGTGGTAGTGCAATGGCTTCATTTCATATGAGTCTACTCTAAATTTGCATATCAGATCCAAGACTTTTGTGTACCTTTCTCGTTGTTGAATGTGTTTAACTTTTCTCATTTGCTGATTCACAGCGACAATGGCACACACAGCAAGACCCGCCGTGTTTGGAATTAGATCTAAATATGGGATTATACCTCCATCTAACTTTATTCTCGCCTCGTTCCCTTTACTTTGATTGGTGAAAAGTTTTGGGATCACATCTCCATGTAGAATAAGGTCAAACTTGCCGCTGAATCGCTCCTACAATAGTTAAATAGAATCAGTAAAGTAGATAGATATCTAGAGAGAAACACAAAGGTATTGAAGGCCCATTTGATAAAGTTCTTGTTTCATGTTTATGTTTCTTGTTTCCAAAATTTGAGAAATGTATCTCAAATTGAGGTTAAACTACAAAAAGTAGTTTCTCTTTGTTCTCATTCTTATTTTCTTTCTATATTTTTTTGACTGAAAAATCAAAGCTGTCTACTTGGGATTTTTAAACTCACTCAAAGGTTCAAACCTGAGACCTATAAACCAGTATCTCTCCCTATCGGGCGAGCTACTTCAACCCCATGACCAATAGACCCAAGTCTTACCAACTACCAAGGCTACCCTAAACTCTGAAACCTATTTTTAATGCTTTTTTAAAACCAATGTCAGGTCTTTGGATTATTGGCCAAGGAGTACTCTACCTTCCTTAACAGGGTTCAATTCTAGGCTTGAAATATAATTTTTATTTTGAATTTTTGGCTATCTATGTACTTATATATTAAGTAACTAAATTTCTTATAAACTATAAAAAGAAAATAAAAACAAGAAAAATAATATAAACCAGAAACAAGAAATAGTTATTGAACAAATTTTTGAAATAGAAATAGTTTAAAAAACTCAACTATTGTTTGTTATTCTTAGAAAAAAGAAAGAAAAAAAAGGAACGAGCAATGAAATGTTATCAAACAGGGCATGAAAAAATAGATAACCTCTACACTCGTCTGGAGAAGTGGGTGTGGGAAACTTCCATGTAAGAGTTGCTCTACTGAAAAGCTTGAATCAACGCAGCTCAAAGCAGTAGTTTGGTTGTTAGCAGAGCAATCTTGAAGGGACGAATCATGATGATTCTGAGAATGAACCGATGGCAAAAGATATTTCATATTTTCTTGGTTGTAATATTCATAGAGGTCAGCTCCACTCTCCTCTATGGAATCCACAATTGTCTGTACAAGTCCCTCAACGTTTTGCTCATAAACTAGACGAGCTCCACATAGCTCAACTTGCACTCTTTCAACATTAGAATTGAAACTAATATATAAATAATGGTTGGATGAAGAATTTAGATGATATGGATACCAATTTCGTGGTTCAAACACAATAAACAGTATTCGATTTGAATGCTCTATTAAGCTCATAGGGATAAAGAACTTACGGTTGAATTGAATCCACATGTCTGAATGTATTTCATAATCGAAGGAAAAGTACTCTGCATTCTCAGATACCGAGAGCATCGCAAACATTGCTAATCCCATCCACTTCTTATCTTTATATATATTTAGAGGAAGCTTCACTGCTACTTTGTTATTTTTGTTCTGGCTTTTAAACCATCCAAAACCATTTGTTTGAGGAAAGAAGTATCTTGCAGAGTAGTGCTTTGCTTCCTGTAAGATAAACATATTGGAAGTGTGAATGGAATATAATATTCAGTTATTTGACTAAACATCTTTAATTTTACATCTACTAGCTTTGTTGGTAGCGTGAGATAGACACTCACAAACAAATAACCAAACAAGGAATATTTATTGAATGTCCCCAATAAGGAATATTTAAGAAGAAACCATTCACTAGAATTTCACAAACCCACTTTGTTTTTCTTCTTCTCCACATACCTAAGACATCCTGTTTACAGGACTCATTGAAAATTTTAGATCTATATCTCCCATCCTATACTTAAATTAATGAATTAACTTGCTTAACTTTATGAGCATAAATCTCATAGTAACTCATCCTAAACAACAAATTAAAATATAAAACTAGCATTTAAGCCCCTTTTGATCACCATTTTGTTTTTTGTTTTTTGAAAATTAAGCCTACAAATACCACTTCTTCTATCTCTAGATTTTTTTGTTATGTAATCAACCAACCCAAGTTTAGAAAAATAAAATAGTAGTATTCTCTCAAACTTGTTTTTGTTTTTGGAATTTGGCTAAAATCTCAAATAATTTCTTTAAGATGTATGAAAGTTATCATAGAAAATGTAGAGAAATGATGTGAAACAGCAAGAACAAGGTAAATTTTCATAAACAAAAGTAAAGTCAAATGAATGTCAAACGGGCTCTAAAATAGTTACCAACTTATAAGAACGTAGTTTAACATACTTGTTTAACTTTCAAGGGTTAAGTTATTGGATAATATGTATTTAAGTTATTACACCTACGTATTACAAGATTAAGTTGATAGAGATATTACTATATGTGTTGAAAGAAGGCAAACCTCAAAAATTCTCCCAAGTATTGATTTGAGGTTCTTCCTCTGCAAAAAAGTTGAGTCAGATCCACCAGATTCAAATGTAGAAGATGGAAAATCCTCATTTTCAATGTCAAGCTCATCTTCGCCCTTGCATTCACTCTTGTGATTAGGTTCTACAATTATCCTCTGAAATTTGTGTGTAGAGCCATCGGCCTTAGTGAACAACTTTGCCAAATACTCTGATGCATTTTGCCAAGAGAGTATAGAAGCACCACATGCTTTGACCTTCACATATTTGTTATCGCAACTGATTGTAGCCTTAATAGAGCAACAGTTTTTATCCATCAAATCACCTTTAAATAACGTAACTGGCAAGTATGTTACACAAACGCATTGGTTTGATGGAAACTCAGGATCTATCGTTATTCCACTAGAATTAGATGGATTCCCATCAATCTCGAACTTTACTGAAAGCTTACCATCAATAACTTTAAAATGATCTGATGTTTGTGGATGTTCTATCTTAGCTGACAGGAAAACTCCGCAAACATTGCTCATATCATTGTTATATGAAGATTCTTCATTGTACTCAATGTTTACCCTGTTCCCTTCGTTTATTTGGTCAAAGCACTCCATGATGTCAACTTTACTACGGCTGAAAAAGTATAATCGTCCTTCCGATATATTTACCTGTAAAAATACAATGTCTTTCTAATTCAAAACAACTCAACGATACTTGATAGATAGATTTTAGGTTAAATTGGTCCTATGGTTTGGAGAAAATCAAAATTTAATCCCAAGAGGTTTTAAAAGTTAGGATTTATTTCTTATGGTTTGATAAAACCCTAAACAAGAGTTCATGTCATTCGGAATCTCTAGCAATCGAATAAGTACATGCAGTTAGTAATCCATGGGTAAATGATGTAATCTTTTGTAGTTTTGTTGACGGTGTGTGCTAAATAGTTGATTGGATAAAAATCAAGTTTTCAACCCATTTTTATCCAATCAATTACTTAATTCACATTGTCATCATTGACACATAGATAACTAACTGTCACAAACTTAATTGGTTGAAATTACGAACGCCAAGTACTATTTTAGAGATTTGATCAAATCAAAGAGACTAAAATCTAACTTTCTTCAAAGTATAGGAACTAGATGAGTAATTTAAGCTAAATTTATGCATTTGAATAAATGGGATGAAGAGAGGAACCTCATATAATCTTCGATTAGACACCGAATGCTGAAACTCATCAATTGTGTATTCTACTTTCGTAGTCTCGGAGGGAATGGAAAAATTAAGGTGAAGGTGGTATTCAGAAATTGAGCGAACAAGTAATATCTTATTATAAAACGCTTTTGATATTGATCTGCAGTCTATTCCTTGTACCCTCTGCAAGCTTGGTGGAAGCAATGGCAAGTCTTTAAGTTTAGTGCAATAGTCCAAGTTTAAAGTTTTTAACTTCTTGAGGTGGCTGAGGCTATCTGGGAGCTTCACAAAGTCATTACAACTGAGATCAAGTATTTCTAATGAGGAAAAGCAATGGAGATCTTTGGGCACATCCTCATCAACAAGTTTGCATCGCCTCAGACATAGAGTTACAAGGCTTATAGAGTTTGACTGGGGGAGCAATGACTTCCAAATGCCACGAGCCAGTCCTTCACATTCTAACTCTTTTAGATTCCTTAAACAATGCATGCTTGATGGGACATGGGTTATCGAGGTGGAGCCAATGGAAAGGGTCTGTAAAGATTCTGCCTTTGCCAAGCTGGGAGGGATTTGGTCAAGTTTTGTGCAATGTGTCAAAAGGAGGATTTTCAAAGACCTCAAGCTACCAATTTCACAAGGAAGGCTCAAAAGCCTAACGCAGCACGCAAGGTTCAGCAATTCCAAGCCCCTTAAATGTTGGATAGAAGGATGAAGCTGCGTGATATTAGTTCTAGCAAGATGAAGTTGAGTCAAACGTTCCATGTTTCCCCCAATCTCCGGAGAAGTTTCAAGAGCTGTGCCACTAAGAATTAAATTTTGGAGATTTTTGCATCTTATATTAGGTGGAAATAGTTTGAGCTGAGTACAACCCTCTAGATCTAGTAAAATGAGTTTGTTCAGACAGGTGATGGAGGGATGAAGCTCATACAATCTAACACAGTTGCGTACAACCAATCTCTCAAGATTTGGAACCCCGGAGAAATCAGGTGTCATGAGAAAGTGTTCTGAGTTACTAACATCAATCACTTTCAGCTTCATAAAATTCTGGTGCAACACAAAAACAAACAAAACTGCTTTAGTGGAGAATGGTTGAAATTTAACATGTGAAAC
This sequence comes from Sechiopsis laciniata, assembly GCA_037833695.1. NCBI lineage: Eukaryota > Viridiplantae > Streptophyta > Magnoliopsida > Cucurbitales > Cucurbitaceae > Sechiopsis > Sechiopsis laciniata. The sequence goes on from JBBMKA010000029.1 coordinate 494,562, forward strand.
AAAAAAAACTCAGTTTGTCTAGATTAAAGTTATTCAACTTTAGTTATGTAGTTTGGCTATCTCTCAAAAGGTGAGTTTGTGGCTATGTGCCGCTTGACTTGGACTGTGAGCCTGTGGCTGTGTGCCATGATATTTGGGTTGTGAGCTCATAATTGTGTGTGACATGTGACTTGGGATGTGCAGTCGGGGTTGCTGCCGTGTGACTTAGGTTGTGAGTTCGTGACTATGTGTGATGAATTTTTGGCCTGATGGATACTTTACCCATGGTGGTAGACATTCCACAGGCACCTGATTAAGGACTCCTCACAATCACTATGTTAGAAGAGCAAGAGAATAGTAGAGTTAGACACTAGTTAGCAAGCTGTGTGCTTTTGGTGGAGCTAAGCTTGAGCGGGAACTTGGTGTGACTTATCTTGAGTGAGTGTGGTTTCATCCTTGATTGAAGTGGGCTGCTTAATGAGTATGCTTATACTATTAGTGCTACCTTATGTTTCTTTTGCATATGGGGCGTAGATAAACTGGGTGCACAAAGCTACAGAGAGGACTGTTGGTCTAGTGTTCTAAGAGTTTGACTTTTCCTAGTCTTGTGTTTAATTTCATGTCTACGCCGTTACTTATTTGTTACAAGTTGCTGCAAACTACTTTAATTTCTATTTGGCATTAAAGTTTTATATGATCGAGATCCTGAACTTGATTGTTTGTAAATCTTTCTGTAACCATTCAACAAAGTGAATTTTTGCATATTTGTGTTTCCTCAGTTGGATTGGTCTCTTATTGAGTTGGTGCTTGTGTATTATGTGTAGTGAACCTAGTTTTGGTCAGGTCGTTATCGTTACATTAACAGATGAGCTAAATTTTGGAAACCAGCCTATATGAGCTAAATTTAAAAACTTCTAAAATCATTGGAACTAAAATTAAAATCTCTAGACTGAAAGTAATAAAAACTAATTACAACTTAATAACTAACCTTCTTTCCTTCCCAAAGTTGTGAAATGGCACTGTGAGGCAAGAGTAGTTCAAACAAAAACCGTGATTGAAATGTTCGAGGCAAACACCTGGAAGGGTAGCCAGGCCAATTAATTAACCTCAATAATTGAGATAGATATACGATGTCCTCAAATAACTCCACATTATTAATTTCCAATATTCTTAGTTTGGTCATCTCTGAAAAGGATGTGCCATCCAATTGTATTGATTCTTTCATTTCTCCTTCCGAACTTAAGACTATGCCTTCAATAAACATCAACTCCTGACGCACATAAAACAAGAAATCATTAATAATAATAACCTTATAATGGCCACATTTGGTCATCATTTTGTTTTGTAGAAAATTAAGCTTGTTTTCTACCCATTTCTCCATAGTAATTTTCATCTAGTCGTTTGAATGTTTAGTCAATTTAAAAAACCAAAACAAATTTTTAAAAACTACTTTTTTAATTTTCAAAACTAGACTTGATCTTTTAAAACACAAGTAAAAAATCAATGACAAAGCAAGGGAACAGGTTGGAGTAGTAGTTGTACGCTTAATTTTATAAAATAGGAAAAAAAACCAAACAATTATCTAACGAGGCCAAAGTTAACCAATTTTCTTACATGTTTTTCAGCAAACTTGCAGTAGAGATCTTCTTGAAGCCAAATCCTACTCTGTTTTCCTGGTCGAGTAAGGGTCTCCCTAAGCACAATTTCTCGACCCATTTCAAGAATTAAACTGTGCATCGTGATTTTCCTATGTGAAACTTCAATTAAACATCTTTGCGTCAAGAATTGTATTTCAGTCGTGGGGCTATAACCAAGACTCTCCAGTATTTCAATCACTCTATCTTCACTTCTTCCATTGAAGAAACATGCCAAGTCAAGAAAAACCTGCTGGCTTTCTACTCCCAATCCATCATAACTTATTTTTAATACATCAAAAAAGCTTTTTTCATCGACTTTGATGAGCCTGTTCAATGTTTCACTCCATATAGTAACCTTTTTACAGTACAAAAATGATCCAATAACTCTCAAAGCTAATGGAAGTCTTTTCACCTTCTTAACCATCTCAGTACAAAGATCCAAGAAATTGTTCTTGGGATGGTTAATACCAAATGCATGCTTCACAAAGAGTTGAAGAGCACTATCATGATCTAGCTCCTCAACATTGTATTCTTTTATTTCAACATTATAAGGTTGATAGAGTAATTCTTTATTTCTAGTTGTGATGATTACTCTGCTTCCAGGACCAAGCCATTCCATGCTTCCAACCAACTTTTCCAACTGCCTTTTCTCTTCGATCCCATCAAGAACAAGAAGAACCTTTCTGCTATTCAGTCGGTTTTTAATCAATTCCAGTCCATGATTTTCATGCCATATATTAAAATCCTCTGTTTGAAAAAATTTAGAAAGCATTTCATGTTGTAATGGCACTAAACTTTGCTTTGAATCACCTCCAGGTAATGTTAGAAAGCAACAATCTCCACCAAACTTAGAGTGAAGACAATAAAAAATGACTTCAGCAATTGTTGTTTTACCAATGCCGCCCATTCCCACAATTGCAACAAAGCGTACGTCGTCTAATCCTACAGCAAGACGCATATTCATCTGAAGCAATCGAGATGTCATTCCAACTAAATTCTTATTAAATGCTTCCAACTTAGGACGCCATGCATTGAATACTTGGTTCGCAATTTTCTTTACTACTTCTACCTCATAACTGCACATGTATATCAAACTTAATTTACAAAAACAAAAAATGCTTATCAAGCCTGAAATAAATTAGCCATTATATAAATTTGAATATAACTGTAGCTCACTATACGTATTTGATGCCTCCTTATTCATATTTAGCTACTGACTATAGTACACAACTTTCATTGTTCATACACCACATCTAGATTGGTGGATTTCCCATAGTTGGTGTTGCTGCCTATGCAGCCATTTTTATGGTAAAAGACTAAAATCCAAATACTCGCAACAGCGATCTATTAGATAGTATACTTAGGCATCCCGATGCAATCATTATCACGTTTCAACAGGGTGTAGCTTTATTTCACAGTTTTGATTTGTACATTCATAATGATACCATGAGTGCTTTAGGGCATCCTCAATATATGGTTTCAGATACCAATTACAACTCGTCTTAGCTAACTTAACTCATTTCTCTTTCTATATTTTTTCTAATTCACAATCTAAAAAGCTAATCTAACATAAGGAGACAGTTAATCTTCACGCGAATAGGAACAGAAGCAAAATTGAAACTAAAATAAAACAATAAGGATGATATTGAAATCTGAAGTTAAGAAGACCAAAAATGTAGTTAATATGGATTCATTTGAAGTTTACCTATTTTTAGTGATCACAGTTCCAGTACGAGTGCCAATTTTCTCCATAGCTTTTCTCCAATTTTGAAGGTCCTTGAAGCGTTCATCCTTCAGTCGATCATCAGTTCCTTTGAGAGCATTAGCTTCATGTTCGTCAAAGCTTTTCTCAAAAGTTCCAGATTGATGTTTAACAGTTGAAGGATCTATATGATAAAACACAGGAAGAACACAATCCAAAGTCGTCGTTCCCATAGAATCCATTATCTTAGTCAACTCTCTCAAACACCACTTGGAAGAAGCATAATCTGGTGAAATAACGACGATTGCAGATCTCGATTCTTCGATTATTTGAAACAAGTCGTGAAGATCGTCTCCGATTTTGAACCGCTTCTCATCAACGAAAGCTTTTATCCCCAAACGATCCAAAGCATCGTAGAGATATCCTACAAAAGTGTGGCGAATATCTTCGCCTCTGAAACTTATGAACACGTCGTAGTTCATCTTCTTAGGTCGAACTGAGGAAGACGATGATGAACTTTCCATTTCGTAAGATCTGATTCTTCGTTCGTGAATTGAGATTCCGATTCGGAAATCAGAAAATCTACAAGGTAGAAGACGAGCAAATACCGTTTGAGCTTCGAAGTTGCCTGCTCCGGAGAAGAAGACCTCGCGAGCTGTCAACGACTACTTTGTGTGGGAAAAAATCACGAAATAAAAAGAAAATTGTTTTTTTTAAAAAAATAGTTCAACAACAAGTTTGGATGATAAGTTAGTTTGAGCAACTAGTTAATTTTGGTTAGTTAGAAAATTGATTTTTTTAATTTTATTTTATTTTATAATAGTTTGTTTGAAGGTAGATTTTTAGGGAAGAATTACACGCAAAAATTTGTTTGGATATAGGAGTTAAAGATAATAGCTTGTTTGGACGTCGATTTGACATAAAAAATTATTTTGAGTAGTTAAAAATCAATGATTTAAAATGAGTGACTAAAAATGAGCTATTTTGATCGGTTAAAAATAAATTATTAGAAATAAGTAATTATAAATAAAGAATTATTTTGAATATTATAAATAAGTTGTTAGAAATGAGTTGCTAGCTAGTTAACTACTTTTTAGATTTGACTAGCATTTTAAGTTTTCCTATATTTGTTAGAAATGAGGTGTTATTTTGAATAGTTAGTGTTGAGAATCCCACATTGATAAGGTGAAGATATCTCATAGTGTTTATAAAATAGGTGGACTGCTCTTCTCCTCCATACCATATTAGATAGTATGGACATCCATCTCATGAACAATATTAGATATTATAGATTCAATATTTGATAGTTTGGTTAATGGATGTCCACACTATCTAATATGGTATAAGATCTCATAAAATCCAAACGAGTATTCGATCCAATAAAATAAAATAGAGATTCGATTCAAGATTGATAGCCAAAAAACGGCTCATAGTGTTATAAGGTAGGTGGACTACTCTCATTATCAATTAGTTTTGAGATGAATGTCCACACTATCTAATAGTTAAAAATGAAAAAATGTTTTGAATAGTTTCAATATACCATTAGTATATGCTTTTTTGATGAGTAGTTAGTAAAAAAAATTTTAAAGTATAAATGCACATGGTAAATTCTTGTTAAAATTGACAAACAAACACTTTTAGAGCTAGTTGGAAACTATATAATAAAACAGAATTATGTTTATATAAATATAAGAAATGAGATTGAATAAGCAAATTAAATATTTATGATGTCAAAGTTTAAAAAATATATGAATAAATGTAAGAAGAACTGAAAATGACATTTAAACATGCATACTAATGGCTCTAATCAAATTAAATTCATTGTTTTTATTTTATTTTCTTTTTTTAACAAGAAAACTAGATGTGATGAGACAGGTTATTGCTCGACTTTTATATTGAAAACTCGAAAATATTCAAACTCGCAATTTTTGTTTATATAATTGAACTTGAACTTGTTCTGGTTAGTCTCATTGGTGTAAGTATTTTTAATAAAATTTAAAATTAGTGGGTTTAAATAAATACAAAAAACTACTTTTTCACAAATCATTTCAAAATCTAACTCTAATCCTATAAACCCTCACTCTAATCCTATGATTTGGTTGCAACTCATTTTGGAATACAAAATTAGTCTGATTGCTGTAAGTATTCATTATTTTGTATCATTTTGGGTCACAAGTTTTTTTATTTTTTTTCTTTTTAATTAAAGATAAATTTGTAGCTTATATAGTACCACACCAGCTACTGCATTTTTTAATGCACCCAAATCTTTCTCAAACAAAAAATATTCACTTATCTTCATATTTCGTCATTTCCTCTCTATTTATTTATCTTATTATTTTCCACTTTTTTTGGTTTCTTTTCTTTTTTTCTTCGTCTCCTTTTCATCTATTCACTTCGTTACTTAAACTTCATCGGACAATTATTTAATTTTTTATTTTGAAAATATAACTTATTTTCTCTCCATATTTTTTTAATTTTTGTTTTTATCACTTTAAAAACGTTAGAATTTTTAACCAAGTTTTCAAAACAAACTAAATTTTTAAAAGATACTCTTTTTTAGCTTTCAAAATGTGATTTGATTTTTTTAAAAATATGGGCAAAATATAGATGATGCAGGCAAATTATAAGTGACAAAATGATTTATAAACATAATTTTTTAAAAATTGACCAAAAAAGTTTCTCTTCTTTTTTTGACCCTATGTTCTCATCTTCTTCTCATGCACGAAGCTTTTCCATCCTGCCACAAACTTCTTTCACGTCACAAAAGAAAAAAAACTCTATCAACTTAAACATTTGGTTCCATAATCTCAATTTTGGCCAAAACCAACAAGATTAATAGCAAGACAGCCTTTTAAAATCGCATTCCTCAACTATAATTGATAGGTCGATATTCGATGTCGATTTGTGTCTAAAACAATACCAACCAATCAATAATCACCCCTATCATTCTCACCCTTCAACTCTTATTTGCATATTTTCTTTAGCAAACTAAGAAAAAATATCCTACAGAATCGAAGCAAAGTACTATTCGTTCAAACATATAACCTCTTCATTTCTGTGCTTTCACTTCCTGTTTGGGAGAGAAAATGGAAACTCTATGAAGTAACTATTGACAAAGCACTTCATGGTGTATTCTTCTCCATCAAAGGTTTCATATATATATATATATATATAAAAGCTTCCCTTAAACTCACATCTTAGGAAGGGGATGTTTGGGAGAAGAATGAGAATGGTTATAAGAAAATGGAAATTAAGGAAAAAATAGGAAGTGAAATAATTATTTGTATTTGGAGTGGTTGAAATAATTAGGAATAGAATAATTATTTGTGTTTGTAATGAATGAAATGATTATGTAAAAAATAAAATAATGAGTAAGGGTGAAAAATAATTATAGGGAGAATAAAAAGTTGTTGGATAATGAATAAAGAGTAGATAAGAGAAAAATAAAAGATTATTTTTAGGAAAATGTGATTGTGGAGAGAATGGTTCTCGGTGATCCAAACACCGAAAAACATCCTCTTTCTCATTCTCTCCGTTTCATCCCCTTGCCACAATACCCCTTAAAGAACTATCATCAAAGTTCCCCAAATCTTAAAGGGCAACCAAAGAAAGATCATTTATCATACACATACTAACAAAAGAATGTATTTTACATCAAATATAGACTTCACAGGCAGTAAAAAGGGAAAAGCTGACAGGGAATGAACAAATTCATATTATGATACAGACAATGGAATTTCATTGTTTTCTTTTGTATTCCACAAGAGATGAATTCGTTACCTATTAAAAAAAAATGATTCAAAAGAATGGAAAAACTAATGGGTAACTCCAAATAAGAAGTTCTGAATTTTGATCCTCGGATAGAACAGCCACTAGCCAGTAAATGTTATCAAATGCAAAAAGAAATGTCATCGACACTTCGAGGTTGCGTCCATGGATGTGGACTAGTCGATGCTACTATGATCTTGTCAACCTCCTTCATTTCTTTTTTGCTTATTAGATGAAGACCGCAATGTTGTACCTGAAAAAGTTCATCACAGTCGGTTTCGAGTGTGACTCCTAAGCAGTTACAATTGCGCCAAGTGATACCAACAACTTCATTAACAGGTGTATAAAAAAACCAAATGAAGTGTGATGTGTATTGACACAAGAGTTTTTCTTCAGGCACAAAGTAGTAATGCAATGGCTTCATTTCATATGAATCTACTTCAAATTTGCATATCAGATCCAAAACTTTTGTGGACTTCTCTCGTTCTAGAATGCGTTTGACATTTCTGATTTGCTGAGTCACAGCCACAATGGCGCACACAGCAAGACCGGTCATGTTTGGCATTTTATCCAAATATGAAATCATACCTCCATCTAACTTTATTCTCACCTTGTTCCCTTTACTTTGATTGGTGAAAAGTTCTGGGATCGTATCTCCAAGTAGAAGAAGATAAAACTTGCTTCTGAATCGCTCCTACGATAATTACATAAAATCAATAGAGTAAATAAACATCCAAAGATAGAAACACAAATATATTGATAACATTCTCGTTTCTCCATTTTTTAGAATGATAAATCATCATGTTTTTTGTTTCCAATTTATGAAATAATGTTCCTAGAATTGGAGCTGAATTTTAGAAACTACAAAAAGTAGTTTGTCTTAGTTATCTTTCTTATTTACTATCTGCATATTTATTTTTTACTTGTATTGGAAAATTAGAGTCGTCATGTTTATCATTTGATATTATATTTGGCTTCACTACATACATGCACTACCTACACTCATTCCAAGAACAAGACTCGAAAAACAAGAGATTTTTTAATAAAAGACACCCAAATGCTTAAACTTTTGGCCTATAAGGCAAGTAAGATCCATAGACTCCAAGTCTCTATCAAAGTCGTCTGAAACCCTAAAGCCTATATTTAAATGCTTTTTAAAACCTGTTAGGGTTTGAATATTAGACTTGTTTATGTATTTTATTATTATTTCTTTTAAGGTGCCCTTATTTTGTCTTTTCACTTATATACAACTAAGACAATCTTGTATATCTGTATATATATCTCTTTAATGAATAGAAGAGATATTGATTGATTCTCTCAACTTTAGTGTTAACATAGTATCAGCGCCTTAGGGTTTCTTGTTGAGTTAGGGTTGAGAGAACCTCGAAGTTATAGTGCCGCCCTCGCCCAGTATACTCAGAACGTTGTCAGAATCTGACAGTTTTTGTCAGAGGCTGTTTTTCGAAGTTTTTTTTTGGTCCGTTTTTCTCACAGCCTACACCTATAGAAAGCCCATTGCCCGATTTACATCTCCATCAAATTTCATTGCAAACGGAGGTGCGAGTGAGCCTCACTCTCCCAAACAATTTTCTGACGCTTATTTCATGCGCTGGTGCGTGACAGAGCGTGCGGAGTCCGCTGTCAACGATTTTTGTTGGGTTTTTCTCGTCGTCTCGTCTTATTTCCAGGGGAGTATTTTTTGTGGTGTTTCGGTGCTCGGAGGTGTGGGTGTTTTAAGCAGTCGAATGCTATTTGGGTTTGTTTGCTAAAAATTTTTTCTGGCAGCTTTCTTTCAGATCTGTTTTCTCATATTATTTACTGCTTTTTTCACTCGATTGAGAGTGTTACACGAAGTTATTGACTAACGGGTGTTTTGGTGACTTTCGAGTCACTTCAGAAACTTTTTTTTTTTTTTTTTTAATCTCTCTGCTGATTTTGTGCGTTTATGAAAATTATGGCTGGCAAGAAATCGACCGTTGTGACTGAGATGGTGATAGGCCTCCTATTGTACATGTGTATCAAAGGAGGAATAGAAACATCGGTTAGTTAGGCGGTTAAAAGGGTAGGCCCAACTGTATAAATAGGTTGTACTACGAAGACCAAACCATGAATGATTTTGTAATCTTGCTTGATGAATAATAAAGGCTTGATTTCTTTATTTCTGTGTTGATTGTGTATGTTAGAAAGGCTTTGTATCAGATGGTCCCGATGATTTCAAAGATTACCGAACTCAAGCTGAATTGGTCAAATTATTATGCGTGGCGATCAAATATTCGTCACTATATTCAAAGCATTGGGATACTGAATCCTAACCAATAGGAGATACAAAGAAAAATTGGTTACGATACGACTTAAGGATATTCCTTCAATTCAAGAATTCAATTAAAAGTGACATCGTTGAGTTGGTCAATCACTGTGATCCATTAAATGATCCATTAAAAGAAATACTTGAAAATCTAGAGTTTATGTATTCTAAAAAAGGTAATATTAATAAAGTGTTTGATGTCTGCAAGACTCTTTATTAGCCTAATCAAAGTGAGAAATCTCACACAACTTATTTCAGGAAAGTAAAGAAGACGTGTGCAGAGTTTAATACATTAATGCCCATTAGTACTGATCCTAAAGTTCAGCTGGCCTAACAAGAACAGATGTTCATGATGACTTTCATAGTTGGCCTTTCATCGAAATATGACATGGCCAAGGATCAAGTTCTCTCAAGTTCTGATATCTCATCATTGGAGGCAGTTTATACTCATATACTTCGTACCGAGAAGCCAAGAGTCATTTTTTCATCTGATTTGAATAGTACATTGGTTGGACAATCCAATGATTATAGGGGTAATAAGGGTGTTGTATCAAATCATGGGGCTGGGAGTGAAGAGTCCCTATGGGTACCCTAATACTTGGCAATCAAATTTAAATATAGTTTGCTATTACTGTCACAAGCCTGGTCATTCAAGATGAGAGTGCAGAAAATTCTTGAACAGGACTCAGAGAGCTCCCCATGCAAATGTAGCATCAACTTCTGATGATTTAGAGAAGTCAGTTTCCATCCAAGTTTTTACCTACAATTACTATAGCTGATGGAACTACTAGTCATGTCTTAGGTTCATGCACTACTAATTCCATCTCCTTATCGTTTGTTTTAAGTTTGCCTCATTCTCTTTTAATTTGATTTGTACTAGTAAACTCACTTGTGTCCTTCACTGTTTTGTATTTCTTTCCTCGTTATTGTTTGTTTCAGGATCTTACGATGAAGAAAACTATTGGTAAAGTGTGAATCTAGAGGTCTTTACAATTTTTAGCAATCAATATCGACTGCCATTACATGTTCTAGTGTGCCCTCTCCTTTTGAAGAGCTTTCTCGTCTGGATCATCCGTCTATCTCCGCATCGAAGAGTCTTCATCCGTAGTTTCAACATTTATCTTAGTTAGATTGTGACTCGTGTCAGTTTGTTAAGTTTCATCATCTCAGTTTGTATCCTCGAATCAATAAGCGAGCCAGTGCTCTGTTTGAGTTAGTACATTCGGATGTTTGTGGTCTGTGTCCAGTAGAGTCTAAGCTAGGTTTTCCGTATTTCGTTACATTTGTCGATGATTATTCTCGTGTAACTTGGTTATATTTAATGAAAAATTGTTCTAAATTGCTCACCCATTTTTACAATTTTCATGCTGAGATCCAAACTCAATTTAGTGGTTGCCTGAAAATCTTATGTAGTGATAGTGATAAAGAATATTTTTCACATCTTCTCGGATCTTATCTAGGTTCACATGGCATCCTTCATGAGTCTTCTTGTGTTGATACCCCATCCTAGAATGGAGTAGCAGAACGTAAGAAACGTCATCTCCCTGCAACAACTCAAGCCTTAATGTTTTTTATGCATGTTCCCCAATTCTTTTAGGTTGATGCTATTTCAACGACATGTTTCTTAATAAATCGTATGTCATCATCGACTCTTAAGGGTGAAATACTGTTTTATGTTTTGCGTCCCCAACAGTTATTGTACCCCCTTACACTGAAATTTGTTTGGTGTACGTGCTTTGCTGAAATGTTCGCCCTACTTTCACTAAGCTCAATCCAAAGTCTTGAAAATGTATTTTCCTCGGGAATCCATAAAGGATATAAGTGTTACCATCCTAGTCTTGAAAAATACTGTGTCTCATGATGTCACCTTCTTTGAACACTTGTCATTCTTTTCGTCTTTCCAGCCGAGTACGAGTCAGAGGAAGCATAAAAAGAGTGTTGACAACTTTCTTATATATACCGTTGTGACCTATAATGAGCCTTCTACTAGTCCTCCTTTACCTGCACCTACCTTGGTTCTGTAACCGAGAGAATGTGACTAAAGAGTCGTTCTATTATTCATTGAGTGGCAATGCCATTATATAAGTGTTACAAT
>JBBMKA010000029.1:506147-570882 GCA_037833695.1 Sechiopsis laciniata
GCAATTAACCCCTTCACTCAAATTTTGAAGATTTTCACATGTGTGCAAAAGATAAAGTTGTCCTATAATTTTTTTTTTTAATTTAATTATTTTTCTTTCACCATTTTCATCTCTCTACCCCTTCTTCTTTGGGTCACACAAACTCAATGCCACACCAAACCCGGAAACTATTTTTTGGAAGAATATTATTGGGTTAATTGCAACACTTATCAAACTTTAAGAAAAGTGATTGATCAAATTGAAAGTTTAAAAACTTAATTATTACAAATATCATAGTTTTTGGGTGGTTTGTGCTTTTTTTTTTTTACTTTCTCAAAATTATTGTGACAAAATTTGTAATAAAGAAGATTTGAAAAAAGTTGTTATTTCGTGGAGCAAACAATCTCCCCTTTTCTATAACTATAGTTATGATATATTGATAAATAGTTTGAGATCCCTTTTATAATAGGCCACTGGCCCCTTTTGTAATTTCATACCTATAATGAAATTGTTTCTTACAAAAAAAAAAAAAAAAAATGGTAATAAGAAAGAAAAGAAAGAGAGTCTCATTCCAACGTCAAAGTCGGCAAGATACTGAAAGTTATAAAAGTTCGTGAAATTGAATTGAAAGTCATTTGAGAGTGAACGGAAAGTCAATACGCTCCTCTAGCAGCACCTTCACGAAGTCTTCAATGGCTTCCTTAAGCAAATTACTTCCTTCATCTTCTTCTTCAAACCCTAGATTTACATACGACGTATTTCTGAGCTTTAGAGGCGTGGACGCTCGCCACACAATCATCAACACTCTTTTCGAAGCTCTCAGGCGACAGTGCGCTGTGGTTTTCAGAGACGACGACGAGCTCGAGAGAGGGAAGATCATTCAAGATTCGCTCATCAAAGCGATCAACGAGTCCAGATCCACCATTGTTGTTCTCTCTCCACGCTATGCCGACTCCAAATGGTGCTTGAGGGAGTTGGCTAAGATCGTCGAGTGCAAGAAGAAGTTCGGTCAATTGATTTTGGTGGTTTTTTACAAAATTAACTCCTCTGATGTGATCGGTTCGAATGGATGCTATGAGGATTTCTTTGTTGAACATGAAAAGAAATTTCAAGACAATTTGGATGAGGTACAGGGCTGGAGGGACGCCATGGGAGAAGTTGGAGGCGGAGCTCTCGATGGATGGCATGTTAACGATGAGTATGATTCTTGACTTTACTTCCTTTCTTTTGTACATCTACATCACTGTTCTTATTTCCTCCTGGAAAGTGAATTTGGAATTTGGAGTTGATGTTTGAAGGAAACCATGTCTGAATCCAAAGGCCCTGTTTCTTAGGATTTTACTTCCAACATCTTATGTCTTTAGTTTTGCATTTGATATCTCTAGGAATTGAATAGTCTTTGTGGAACGATCAAAGGCTAAAATTATATTTTAACTTTCTAGAAATTAAAGCAGAGGATTGATTTGGAGAAGTGTTATGAATAATCAGAACGACAATCAAGGAAGAAAAATGCGAGACAAAAAACAGAGTGGTGGTTCGCTACGACAATCAGGAGAGACACTATCTTATTTAGGAGATAAGAATGCAAATGCTTGGTCAAATGGGTCTAATATTTTAAGAGAGTCTATATAGTGTAATCTCATAAAAGTCTAATACAATATATGACCAAATATATATAAAAGCACAATACAAAAGTATAAAGCTAATTACATATTTTGATTTGATTACAACCCAAAATAGTTCAAGACATTTCAACAAAAAAAAGCTTCCCTACATGAGTAGTACTTGCTTGTATTATGTGCAGGACCATGATAGAGAACATCATAGAAATTGTCAAGCATGTTTACGATCGATTGCGTCCTGATTTGGTTAGTACTGATGAGAATTTGGTTGGCATGAACTTGAGATTAAGAAAAATGGATATGCTTTTGGGCATGGGGGTGGATGATGTTCGCTTTATTGGGATATGGGGGATGGGTGGAATAGGAAAAACAACTATTGCCAGAGCTGTTTTCAAAAGTATTTCCCGCAAATTCCATGGAAGTTGCTTTCTAGAGGATGTTCGCAAAGCTTCAAAGGATGTTGGAGGGCTTGTATCATTGCAGGAGAAACTTCTTAATTCGACTCTAATGAAAGGAAAAGTTCGGATCAGGGATGGTGATGGAGCTGCAATGATAGAGGAAAACTTAAGAAATGTAATAGTCCTTGTTGTTCTTGATGATGTTGATGATGCAAGCCAGGTTAAATCACTGGCAGGAGGAAAAGAATGGTTTGGTTCTGGAAGCAGAATCATCATTACAACTAGAGATGAGGGTCTGCTTGTTTCTCTTGGAGTTGATAATAGATACAATGTTGAGAGTCTTAATGATGAAGAAGCTCTTCGGCTCTTCTGCCATGAAGCATTTGGGGTAAACTATCCTAAGGAAGGTTATTTGGATCTTTGTATGAAATTTATACAATATGCTGAGGGTCTCCCATCAGCAATCAAGGCTCTTGGAACTTCCTTGCATAATAGGTCGGTTTCATCATGGGAAGATGCCATACAAAAGTTAAATGTTTGTTTAAACAAGAAAGTATATGAAAACTTGAAAATAAGTTATGATGCACTTTCAATGCAAGAAAAGAGAATTTTTCTGGATATTGCTTGTTTTCTTAAAGGAAGGAGCAGAGTCCAAGTCATTGACACATTCAAGAGTTTTAACATTGATGCTGCTGATGAGCTAAAAATTTTGCAGGAGAAATCCCTTATAACTATGCCTAATGACAAAATACAGATGCATAATTTACTCCAAAAACTAGGCCAAGAAGTTTTCTGTAGGGAGTCATCGAGAAAAGGCAGTAGGCTGTGGCTTCGAAAGGATGTCAACTATGCTTTGAGGCATACTCAGGTAAAACTTCAATAAAAATGTTAGCAATTTTACTCATAGTTCAGAAACAAACATTTCTTACTTTGAATTCACTCCTTGCATATGTTTAGCGGGTAGAAGTCATTGAATCCATTGTCTTGAACTTCGACGAGCATGGAGATTCCCATTTAAATGCTAAGGTCTTTTCGATAATGACCGGTCTAAAAGTGTTGGTTGTTCATAATGTATTCCTTTCTGGAGATCTTGAGTATCTCTCAGATGAGTTGAGACTTCTTAGTTGGCATGGATATCCTTTAAGGCATTTACCTTCACATTTCGAGCCGAGTAAACTATTGGAACTCAATTTACCAAACAGCTGCATTGAAAATCTTTGGAAAGGAGCAAAGGTAAGCAACTGTGATCAATAAGATTGTTTATTTTTCTTTAGGATTTGAATTGATAATATCATGACATCCTTGTAACCATGTATTTTTTTCTTACAGACGTTCGATAAATTGAAGATAATAAACCTTAGTAATTCTGAGTTCTTGCTCAAGACCCCTGATTTGTCAATGGTGCCAAATCTTGAGAGGTTAGTCTTGAATGGTTGTATAAGACTGCAAGAGCTTCATCAATCTGTCAGTGTTCTGAAACGTCTCGTCTTATTGGATCTTAAGGATTGCAAATCTCTCAAAATTATCCCTTCTAATAGTTCTTTTGCATCACTGAAGATTCTCATTCTTTCTGGTTGTTCAAGATTTGAAAATTTTCCAGAGATTGTGGAAAACATGAAACTTATGACAGAGCTTTATTTAGATGGCACTGCTATTCCTGAATTGCATCAGTCGATTGGAAAACTCACTGACCTTGCTTTGTTGGATCTTAGAAACTGCAAAAGAATTTGTATGCTTCCAAACTCGATCGGTTGCTTGACGTCGCTTAAATTTCTCGCATTGGATGGCTGCTCAAAGCTTGATCAAATTCCAGACAGCTTGGGAAACATTTCTTGTTTAAAGAAGCTTGATGTGAGTGGTACCTTTATCAATCATATCCCACTGTCTCTACGACTTCTGGAAAATCTCGAAGTATTCAATTGCAAAGGCCTGTCCCGAAAATTCTGCCATTCGCTGTTCCCATTTTGGAGTACGCCAAGAAACAACAATTCACATTCATTTGGTTTGAAGTTGATATCTTGCCAATCAAATTTCAATTCAGTAAAGGTTCTGATTTTTAGTGATTGCAAGCTGTTAGATGGAGACATTCCCAACAACCTCAGCTGTTTGTCTTCATTGCAGTTTCTTGATCTAAGCAAGAACCTTTTCACCAACCTGCCTAATAGTTTGTGTCAGCTTATCAGTCTCAGATGCCTTGTCTTGGACAATTGCAGTAAGCTCCGGTCGTTACCGAAGCTCCCGCTCGGTTTACGATATGTTCTTGCAAGGGATTGTGTGTCACTGAAAGAACACTATAAGCAAGAAGATCACAGGCCTGTAAGTGAAGCTGAAGTAATTGTTCTTAGTTACCCCACATCAGATGAACACCAGAACTCCAAAATAGATCAGTTAATGCTGTCAAGTTCATACACAGCTTGAGAGAATAATGTGGGTTGAAGATAGTATGATGAGGTAACAACTTGTTCCCCATCTTAAACTTTGTTCTGTCTTATTCTATCTACACTTTGTTTGTATCAATAATTAGGCCGGTTTGATAACTATTTTATTTTTTATTTTTTATTTTTTAAATTTAAGCCTATAACAATTATTTTACCATAGGTTTTTTCTTACGATATCTACATCTTATCGCCCATTATATATTGACGATGGTTGAGCAAAATAAATAACTTGCTATTATCATGTTGATGTGATAATTACTAGTTGGAGTGTGTGTAAATAAAACACCCTAAAATTGATTTTTTTTTTTTTAAAAAAACACTCCATAAAATTGAAAGTGGGAAGTCGAAGAGTCAAACGAGAAAATGAAATCCCTTAAAGAAACCCATTCGTTTCTACTCGAAAAAGATTTCGCTCGTCGCTCTGATTTTGCTCCAATCGTGAACTCCATCCCCAATCCTGCTCCAAAGCACGCGACACACAGTTAGATTTTCTTTTTATCCCTTAAATTAAGGGGAGGGTTGACAACGACGATCACTATTACTTTTTTTTTAATATTTGAAAATGTAAAATATGGACACTGTGGAAATGAAAATATTATCTCACTCCTCTTAATTTTGATTTAGACAAACTTTGAATTTGAAAGTAAAAGGTGCTTTGTACATATTCTAAATAAGCATGAGAAATCTAGACATTTACTAATATTTCCCATTAGCTAGGGTTTGGAAGGCCAACAAGACCGCCCCTTTTAAAAAAATAAAATATTTACGTTCTAATTTTTTGTTGAAACCATAGTACTATAATAAATTGACCTCAAAAGTTTTGATGTGCGTAGAAATGGAGTTTTGAATGACCTAGTGGTCAAGAAAGTTTTAGAGAAATAAGAGATGATGAGTTAATCTATAGTGACCATTTACTTAAAAATTAATTTTGTACAAATTTTTTTGACATCTAAATATTATAAAGTCAAACGGTATGTCTCATAACCTCGTAATATTAGTTGATCATGGATATAAAAAAAGTTCTAGCATAAGTCAAAGTTGGTCCAAAAGTAAATGTGAACAGAAAATAAAGTGTAAGTGCCCATGTTCTGATATGTGATTACCATCAAATTAATTGTTTATTTTATTGACTTATTAAAAAAGCAGTTGTTTATTTTAATCACAAGTGGGCGATTTATTAATCTAATATTTGTATTAGTTTAAAATGGGGTCTCTAATTTTAAACATTATTGTATCAATCAATGATGTAGTTTTAATTTCCACTAGATATACTTGTCTTCACACATTGAAAAAAATTGAATAAATCCAACAACTTGCATATTTTTAATTGGGGGAATAGTTTACTGCAAGAGAGAAATAAAGTAAGTTCACTAATTTTTTAAAACCTTAAAGATAAGGATGTCAGAGTCTTAGAATTTAGAGACCAAAGTCCAAATATCAAAAATCAAGTCAGAAAAATCATAAAATTTTTAATATAATTTTATGTGGAATTTAGAGACCAAAGTCCAAATATCAAAAATCCAGTCAGAAAAATCATAAAATTTTTAATATAATTTTATGTGGAATTTAGAGACCAAAGTCCAAATATCAAAAATCCAGTCAGAAAAATCATAAAATTTTTAATATAATTTTATGTGGAATAATTTTTTAAAAAAAAAAAAAACAAACAAACAAACAAACATACAAACATGATAAGTTAGTTTAGAATTTTCCTTGTACCTAGTTCATCGGATCGTTGTCTTGTTGCGTTGTAAAAATAAAAATAAAGCATTGCCCTCAATGGCCACCCCAATAACGACATACCTACAAATTTTAAAAATATGTATTTTTAAAAATCTTAAATCGAGAGTTACACATATAATGGAGGTTTTGAATTTTTTTTTATAATTCGAACAATAAAATTGAGATTCAATTAAACACTTTTAAATCTAGTCAAGGAGTTTATATTGGAAAAGAAAATTGACTCATATTTATAAGATAGATAAACTATTTCTTTCATTACCGATTAATTTTGAGATAAATACTTATATTATTTAATATGATATCATCATCTCTCGAATGTCTTTTAATATTATTTAATATGATACTATGATTACGCTCATAGTATTTAATATGATAAATACTTATAGCAAGTTAAAAGTTTTAAATTTATTATCATTGATTTAACTTACTATTTTGTCATTGAATAGGATTAAAAATTTAAAATGTCGAAGGACAAAAATATTTGATTTGTTTTTTTAGTACAAATTGGGAGAGGGTAGCAACATATCCTAAATAAATTAGAGTCAAATACTTATTATTAGGATCAGAACGTGTAACTATAGTGTTGAACTAGATTATTACCAAACAGTAAAATCAATACGTCACCAATCTTTTGAAAAAATATTTGATTTGAATCATCCTACGGCCAAATAAAAATAAAGTTTTCATTATAAAATTTGTGACACCATGATAAAGTTTTCATTATAAAATTTGTGACACCATGATAGATTTGAAAACCATATAGACCACCTAACCTAATCCATATTCCACACGAGAAAAAATAATTAAAAAAAAAAAAAAACAGAAAGAAAAGAGAATCAGTTGGCCGCCCACTTGAGATGTAAAGAAAAAACTTGAAGTTTTCTTGGTAAGCCAGAATTAGAATCATTCTATGTTAGTATCAGAGCAGCTTTAACCAGCCTTCAAATGGCTACTCCAGCAATATCAACATCTCCTTTTCTTCTATCTTATCCTTCTCCTCCGAAACGAAACTACGACGTTTTCCTCAGCCACAAAGCCGAGGACACCAGTCGTGGTTTCACCGTGGATCTTCATCAAGCTCTCACGGCTCAAGGGATCGTGGTTTTCAGAGACGAAGAGGAGGAAGGAGCGAAACCGGTGGCGGAGAAGCTGAAGGCGGTGGAGGAGTCGAGGTCTTCGATCGTGGTGTTCTCGGAGAACTACGGGGATTTGGTTGGTGTGAAGGAACTGGCTAAGATTGTAATGTGTAAGGAATTGATTCTTCCAATTTTTTACCAAATAGATCCAGCCAATGTGAGGAAGCAAAAGGGAAACTTTGAGAAGCCATTTGATGAACATGAAGAGATCAATGATTGTGAAGAAGTTCAAAGTTGGAGGAATTCTATGAACCATGTTGGTAATCTTTCTGGATGGCATCTCCAAGATTCACAGTTAAGTAATTCAACTCTTCACTTGAGAGATTTTAACAAGAAGATATATATTTCAACACAGTTAAATTGTACTAAATTTCAAAACTTTATAATAGTTAACTATCATAAATTGATCTAATGGTTAAAATGGTCTTGAAAAACTAAAAATAATTTCTTTTCCACATTTAAATGTCATAGAATAGGTGAAGATAATCAAGATGTAGATTAGCTAGTTTGGATATAGAAAAACGGGTTTTAATAGAAATATAAATGTGATTTGGTACATTCCTATTCATAGCTTTTTGTTTTAAGGGTTTGGAATTTGTTTATATATTTCAAATTTTTTTTAACCATTTCCTGAATTATATACAAATTTTAGAAGTTCTATTTTTAATTTTAACAATTGGGGGTGGGGGTTTTGAATTGATGACCTATTACACTCAAGCTCATGGGCTCTTGTTGCACAAAATTTAAAAGTTGAAAAAATAATTCAATTATTATTTTGGTTTAAAAAATATATACGTATTAGGTTTTTCTTTTTGATGGTTTTCATGGGAGAGAAAAAGTTAAAGATGGAATGAATAAGAATATTATATAGAGAATTTTTAACAGAAAAAAAGAAAAAAAGAAAAAAAGAAAATTGGTGCGGAGAGAAAAAAAATTGAAAAGAAAAGGGGCGGCTGACCAAAGTAATAGCTACCATAAGCCTGACTTTGAATCACAATTTTAATTCTTATTAAACTTAAACAATGAGAGAAAATATATATATATATATATATATATATATGAGTTATTTTTTAAGACAGTAGATAGAGTGAAAGTTAAAGGAACCTGATTGAAACTAGGAATCATAGTGTTATGAAGAACCAAGTGAAAAACTAAAATAAAAAATTAGAAACAAAATATGATTTTTTCTTTCTTCTAACTTTTCAATTGTAAAATGAATAGTTAATATTTAAAGTATATGGCAATATTTTTCTTTTAAAAAAATTATTTTCATGTTAAACATAGCATTTTGAATTTGAAATCTAACCGAAGAAAACAAACTTAAGTAGGCTATTAAAAGATTATAGATTTAATCTATAATACCTCCTAACATTAAAAAAAAAAAAAAAAAAAAAAAATTATCAGCCACATTTCTGTTTAAAAAAAATAAAAAGAAACAATTATTAATATATATATATATAAAAAAAACCCTAAAAAGAAGAAATAAAACAAAATATGGACAGATAATAACATCAATTTTTGTCACTTTTGGCACTATTAAATGTGCGAAAGAGAAAGAGTTTTGTTATCCAATTGTTATTAGGAGTAAAAATATTGTTAGTCAATTTTAATTTTATGATTATTTTGTGAAAATCACAATGTATCAAATTTGTTCCCGACAACCTATATTAATCACTAGTGATGAAAATTTGTAGGCATGATGCATTGACCATTAAGGAAGTTGTGAACCATATTTTTAACAAATTACGTCCTGATTTGTTTCGGTACGATGATAAATTGGTCGGAATCAGCAAAAGATTACACCAAATAAACATACATTTGGGAATAGGATTAGACGATGTGCGATTCGTTGGAATATGGGGAATGGGCGGGATTGGCAAAACGACCATTGCTAGAATTATCTACAAAAACGTATCCCACTTATTCGATGGATGTTACTTTCTAGACAATGTTAAAGAATCCTTAAAAGATCAAAGCTTGACTTCATTACAAGAAAAGCTTCTCTCGGGAGCTCTAATGAAACGAAACATAGAAATCCCGGATGGCGATGGAGCAACACTAATCAAGAGAAGAATAAGCACTCTAAAGGCTTTGATAATTCTTGACGACGTCAATGAAATAAGCCAGCTTCAAAAACTGGCAGGAGGTTGCGATTGGTTCGGCCCGGGAAGTCGAGTCATCGTCACGACGAGAGACGAACATCTCTTGATCGCGCATGGAATCGAAAGGAGATACAATGTTGAAGGGCTAAGTATTGTTGAGGGACTTCAACTTTTTTCCCAAAAGGCATTTGGAGAAGACCATCCTAAAAAGGGCTACTTTGATCTTTCTAGCCAAGTTGTGGCCTATACAGATGGCCTTCCCTTAGCCATTGAGGTTTTTGGATCCATTTTGAGAGATAAACCAATGAAGGATTGGGAAAATGCAGTGGAAAAGTTGAAGGATGTTGGTGATAAGGAAATTATTGAAAAGTTAGAAATTAGTTATGAAATGTTAGATGAGCCTGAAAAGGAAATATTTCTAGACATTGCTTGTTTTTTTAAGGGGAAGAGTAAGCGACAAGCAATAGAAATTCTTAAGAGCTTTGGATTTCTTGCTGATCATGGACTACAAATATTGGAGGAGAAATCTCTAATTACCACTCCACATGATAAGATACAAATGCATGATTTGATTCAAGAAATGGGTCAAACAGTTGTTCGAAAAGAGTCCCCCGACGATCATCCCGAAAAACGAACAAGGTTGTGGCTTCGTAAGGACGTAAATCTTGCTCTCAATTGTGATCAGGTAACACACAAGTGATACATTCAAGTTTTTCGTAAATTTGAGTTTTATATGCTTCTAAAGTTCTAAAAAAAATCAATACGTTTGAGTACGTGGTAAGTATTAGACTAGTACAAAGTTCCATCTTAAAATCAATTAGTAATTAATGAAAATGAGCTCTAGTCACATATCTTATAAATTTTAGGAAATCTCCTCATTTTTTCAACAATATTCCCCTGCAAAATGGTGTTACTTTGAGAAAATCAATCTTGGATTGGATTCAAATTTTATTTTATTGAATTGAATAAGTTTGAGTTTAAAGAGCTTACTACCATATTAGAGCAGTGTGAGATTTCATCTCAAAACCAAATTGGTTTTGAAATGAAACCAACATACTATATAATATTTACATGTCTCTCACATTAAAAAAGTGAGGAGGACTACTAACAACTTTTATAAGATAAGTGAGTTACTCAATCCCATCGTTAATTAGTTATCAATGGCTATCAAACCCAAACATTTATTCTATCCAATAAAAACGAAATTGAAATTCAATACAAGATCGATAAATCTAAAGAGACACCATCTTTAAGGAGGAATGTGGAGGATATCACATTTGAAAAGGTGAAGAGCCCTCACACAACCTTTATATATAAGAAATGTGAGTTATTCATCTCATCGTCAATTGATTTTGAGATGAGCCTTCATGTTTTCTAATAGTACATATTACTCAATTTTGACTTAGTAGGCATGATATTTAAAATTCAAAAGTACTTAGATACATCACTAAAAAAGCTTAGCAATATATTTATAACCTAATGTTTTATCAATAAGGGAACTTGAAATAGCTATGATATAAATATGTGATGATTTTGTCAGGGAACAGAAGGCATTCAAGGCATAATGATGGATTTGAATGAGAAGGGAGAGTCACATTTGAAGGCCAAGTCCTTTAAGGCAATGACAAATCTAAGAGTATTGAAAGTAAATAATGTTTACCTTAATGAAGATCTTGAATATCTATCTGATCAGCTGAGGTTTCTGAATTGGCATGGCTATCCTTTAAAGTCATTGCCACCAAATTTTCATCCTACAAACCTATTGGAGCTTGAGTTTCCTAGTAGCTCCATTCACCATCTTTGGATGGGTCCTAAGGTACATACATCAACCATAAATAATGCTATATTATTCTTAGCTAAATTATACACAAATATCTTGTTGGTTTATATTTCTCCCTATTTTTTTTTTCTTCAAATATAATTGCAATGGAATTTGCTATATGTGACACATTTTTTGGTTGTCTATTATAATTATTTGGTCGAAAGGGTCAGTGGCCTAATGGTTTTATTATTTGGTGGAAATCCAGTTCAACCTCATGGTCACGAGTTCGATCCCCAGAATCAGTATTTGACTCTCATTTATTTGAAAACAGTTTTATATTATGATTATAGCATATTTTTAGAAATATTTTATCCATAGCAAAATTTTAGACCTTTTTATTTGCACATTTCAATTTTGTCTTTCACCGTCTTTTGATTGAAAACTAGCTACGATACTAATTGAAAACTATACTAATTAAAGATTGTCTATAGTACATTGATTGAAGACTGTTTATGACATTGATTGAAAACTATGTATGCACTCATTGAAGACTATCTATTTTACTAATTGAAGTTATCAGACGTATAAATTTTTTTCGTCTTGCACAAATTTATTCTAAAAAGTTGTTATATATATAGTTTTTTTTTATTATACATCAAAAATTCCCTTATACTCTATCTTGACCATACATCTTACTAAATATCTGAACCTTTTAACCTTTTAACGATAAAAAATTCATTATAAGAATTAATTAATTATATATATTATTATTATATATATTGAAGAAAAGAGGACCAAATAAATTCAATCTACGACAAAAATATTGTTGAACCAAAAAAAAAAATCTGTCTATAAAAGAAAGTGTATGTTAGGCGACTTTCAAATGAGCTATTACAATTTCTTTTAAAAAAATTATATTCAAATGAATTATTGTAATCACTTAAAACAATCAATCGTTTTTAATCATTCATTTTTAACCACTCAAAATAATTACTCATTTCAAATCAATCAAATCAATCCTTCAATTTTAAATCACTCAACATACAACTTCTCTTTCAAAATTTTCATTCAAACGAGTTTTTTCATGCAACTCATCTATCAAAATCTTTCTATTATATGTAATTCCTCCACAAAAAATTTCATCCACATAACTCCTCATTCTAATCAACCCTACAAATCCTCATTCAAACAGCCCGGAATGGCTTTAGAAGAGGGGTCGAACATAGCCGCTTCATTTATAAGTTCTCCGTGTGGCCTCCATAACTGTAGAAAGTGTTCCATATCGAATCTGCAAAGTCAGAATTGAAGAAAAGATTATGTATACACTCAAAATTAAATGGGAGCACCAATTTGGGCCAATACAGGCCTTTGGATTTCTACAAGTATCCGCTATGTTAAAGGAGGATGCAAGGGTTGGAGCTTATCAACGCCACTCGTATTATGAGATTCCACCTCAAAATGAATTGAGTTGGCAATGGGAGGAGTCCACCTATGCTTCCTCTTTTGGTTGACCAATCTTGAATTAGATCTAAATCTATATACCCAATTCCTAGCTTAGGTTTAGTGGCTTGGATTGAATCCGAATTTGTGTGGGATCCGAATTTGGTGCCCTGTTAGATAATATGAGATTCTATCTCAAAATCAATTGATAATGAGGGAAGTAACCTGTAACCTTGTTTTTTGATGTCTCTTATTTAACCATCAATGTGGAATATACTTTGTTTGTATTCTCAACAATCCTCCCCTCAAACAAAATATCACATCGAGCCTTCCTCATTGAATAGTTATTTTTTGAATTACACTTGTACACACATTTAGCTCAAACCACGTATGTATTCGATTTACGTTTGAGTGTACAACAACTACCTCTCACTAGAGCTGACCTTTAACATTAGATAAGCACCTCTCACCACAGCACTTCATTAGGAGGCATTATGACTGTTATTGAAACTTGCAAATTCTTTGTTTCATATTCGAGGAATTATTCAACATACATTAACTAAGTCAAGGGAACCATTGTGGTACCATATTAGATAATATGAGGTTCCACCTCAAAACCAATTAGTAATAAGAAGAGTAGCTCACCTAGTGGTGAAAACTTTTCATATTTCCAATGTGGAACAAGATAAAGTTCTCCAACAACTCAGTTTATCCTCGATCGGTTCATCCTAGGGAAAGAGGACCAAATTCAAGCTTCTGCAACAGTAGCATTATGATTGGAATTAGAAAGACCCTTGGGCAGACCAATTATATCAGAAAAAATGATAACTTTGGGGTTTTCCTTCTATTTAGCAAATTAAGAGTTTGGGAGAAATTTGAAACCAACCACATAAATTAAGGGTATTTTGTATAACTGAGTTTAGCCATGTTTTTATTTTCCTTTTCATATTTCTTAGCAGACTACTTACTGAATTATTGATGGAGTAATTACTTCTTTTTTTTTTTTTTTTTGCAGATCTTGGATAAATTGAAAGTGATAAACCTAATTGACTCCCAATTCCTATCCAAGACCCCTGATTTTTCAGGGGTTCCAAATCTTGAAAGATTGGTTTTGAGTGGCTGTGTAAGATTACTGGAACTACACAAATCTTTGGGGACTCTAAAGCATCTAATTCAATTGGATCTCAAGGATTGCAAGCAACTAAAAACTATTCCTTTCAATATTTGTTTAGAATCACTAAATATTTTGGTTCTCTCAGGCTGTTCAAGTCTCAAAAATTTCCCAAAGATCTCAGGAAATATGTACCCTTTATTAGAGCTTCATTTAGATGGAACATCCATAAAACTCTTGCATCCATCAATAGGACATTTAACAGGACTTGTTCTATTGAATCTCAAAAATTGCACAAATCTTCTAAGACTTCCAAGCACCATTGGCTGTTTATCATCTTTAAGAACTCTAAATTTGTATGGCTGTTCAAAACTTGATGGAATTCCAGAGAGCTTAGGAAATATTTCTTGCTTGGAGAAGCTTGATGTTACTGGTACTTGCATAAATGAAGCTCCAATGTCCCTTCAACTTTTGTCAAAACTTGAGATCCTAAATTGCCAAGGGTTGTCTCGAAAATTTCTTCGCTCATTGTTTCCTTGTTGGAATAATTTCTCTCGAAACTACTCGCATTCTCAAGGCTTGAAATTGACAAATTGCTTTAGTTTTGGTTCATCTTTGAGGGTTTTGAATTTGAGGGATTGCAATTTGTGGGATGGTGATATTCCTAGTGACCTTCATAGCTTATGTTCATTGCAAATTCTTCATCTAAGCCAAAACCATTTTACCATTTTGCCTGAAAGTATTTCACATCTTGTTAATTTGAGGGATCTGTTTTTGGAGGAATGTTATAATCTTATGACATTGCCAAAGCTTCCACTTAGTGTTAGAGATGTGGAAGCAAGGGATTGTGTTTCTCTTAAGGAATATTATAATCAAGAGAAACATATTCCTTCAAGCGAAATGGGAATGACTTTCATTCGTTGTCCGATATCGACCGAACCAGCTGAGAGCTATAGAATTGATCAGCTTGGACTTTCTGGAATTCACCAACGAACAATGGCTCAACGATACATTGAGGTTTATCTCCTTTTTCCTTATTAGCATCATTTGCATTGTGTACATGTATTTTTTTCATTACAAATTGTCTTTGATTCAAATTTTAACTTGGTTGGTATAGTTTAAGCTTAGTTTCAATTCGGATCTCTATAATTTTAGAAGTTTCAATCTAGCAGCGCTAATGAAGTTCCAATTTCGCCATCCCTAGGAACGACCTCGATGGTAGAGGCTTGAGGTCTCTACGTCATACCGACTTAGAGATCTCAAGTTTGAACCTTTTAGTGAGTTTAGTTATAAACTCCTTTGTAGTGTTCTTGGTCTGGGCTTTGGGATGGGCGCATGTGCCCTTTCTATATATCGAATCCAAATATAATACTAAGTGGAAAAGTGGGTGGCTCCAATCTTTTGGTCATAAACAAACAAAAAAAAGTTCATTTAATGTATTGTATTTATAGCACAGTCAATTATATCCCTTGGGATTATTGTTATTGTCAAGATTTCAATTTGATTCTTATGATTTGAGTTTAATTTTAACTTGGTCTATATGATTTTACGAGTTTCAATTTAACCTTTATGATTTGATTTAATAAAATTAATTATTTGTCAATTTCGTCTCTTGTTGGTATAATATTTATATAAATTCTCTTTGGTGGTTAAATTGCTAATTAGATTATTGTGTTTGAGCCTAACTTCAAATTTGTATCTGTGGTTTTAAAACGTATCAAATGTAAGTTTCAATTAAGTCCCCTGTTTTGATTTTTATAGCTTTCATTTGGACTTTATGGTTTTAAGAGTTTTAGTTTGGTTTTTTTGACCTTTTAACTTTAAAAAATTTGAAAATTTCAATCAAATTATCAAAGCTAAATTAAAACTAGCTCAAGTTATAAAATAGTTCAAATACCTGATCTCAAGTTCCGAAATCATATTAAACCACCACTAAACTCAAAAGTTCTCATTGCTTGTTTAGTTAACGTTAACTTTACGTAACTGTGAAATACAAATGTCCCAGTTAATCATTATTCGATCTCGAAGACCAACATAATAGGATCAAAATCAGTAATCCTCCCGGAATTCTGATTTTCTTTTGCAGGTACTGACATGGCAACAAGAAAAATATTTTTTCGTGTTTCCATATCCAAACTTCATAGCATGCTTTGATGATAAAAGATATGGATTCTCAATCACAGCCCATTGCCCACCAGATTACATATCAGAGGAGAATGAAAGGATTGGAATAGCTCTAGGAGCTGCTTTTGAAGTCCAAAAACATGAAACTAACAGTTCAAAATTTTCTTGTGACTTCATAATCCAAATGGAAACAGACGAGTGCCCTCTAAAATCTGCGCTAGTGTTCGATGGAAACAAAGACGAGTTCGAGTGGCCACATGGGCTGTGTGTTTTCTACATTCCAATGAGAAAAATCTCAGGCTGGTTGAACCAATGCTGCTGCATTGATGTGTCAATATTGACGGATAACCCTTTGGTAAAGATCAAGTGGTGTGGTGCCTCAATATTGTATGAACAAAATGCAGGCAAGTTCATTGGGAAGATAATCAAAGGTCTTTTTGGGTCACCTGGAAAATATCATAGTTCGATTGTTGATCATATATTGAATAAACAGAATCGTGTCGATGTTTCTAGTCTCTTGGATGGCGGAGCTCGTTACAAGACTTCTTGGTTGAATGCATTGCAAAGGTTCAATTCAATCTTCATCTCAAACTCCTTACATTAATATATTGTTCATTGGAAAAAAGTTTTAATGCCCCCTCATATTGCATTCCTTCAATCATACGAGCATGTGTTAGGTGATCTTGAAGTGGTTAAATTACTTTTGTTGTGTTCAAAATTACTTGGAAATATGTCTTTAATCATTCAAAATCAAGTTAATTAGGCCCCGTTTGATAACCATTTGGTTTTTTGTTTTTGGTTTTTGAAATTTAAGCCAACAACATCTACCTTACCAAATGTTTTTTCTTACTTGGATATCTACCTCTTATCTATATTTCTAGAAACCAAACCAAAATTTGGAAACAAAAAAAAAATTCCAAAAGCTTATTTTTGTTTTTGAAAGTTGATTAGCATTCACATACTTCTTAAGGAAAGATGGATACATTGTAGGAAAGATGGATACAATGTAAGAAGGGTGAAACACACTGTAAAAAATCTGAGTAAAAATAGGCTTAAATTTCAAAAATAAAAAACAAAAAACCAAATGGTTATCAAATGGAGCCTTAATGTTTGATTTTACATTTTAAACACGGTTTTCATTGCATAAAAATTGGATTCGAATAATTAAACACGTGTTTAGAGAGATTTTAAATATAACATAAGTGATTTTAACTATTGCAAATGACTCTCATACAAGTTCTTATTGACATTGGACATCATATCATTTTTAATACTGTTGCCATCACGTTTCAAGTAATATGATGTCCAATGGCAATTAGGGCTTGTTTGAGAGTCATTCTAGATAGGTTATCTCTCTCTTACTTGACAATCTGATAGTTTTGGGCCTTAGGAATATTAAGGAATAATATAGGGGCATATAGACAATTAGTTAAAGAGTTAGTTACATATTATGGTTATAATTAGGGAGGGATGGTCAGTGAGGAGTTATCTTTGAATTGTATGTGAATTAGAGCTCGAGAAATCTCAAGAGCCAGGGAGGGTCCAAGTACCTCGATTCACTTGGTTTATCGTGTCTTCTCGACAATCGTTTTACATGTCAATTATATATAAAGATGACGTATCGAATACTTAATATGTTTAAAACCTCAAGTAGCATTGTAGTTGACATTCCAAAAGCGTCAAGTAACTCAATTTTTGTAGTAGTTAACCTTTTTTCTTCACATTAATGCAATACTATTACACTTTACATTAATGGATTGTTTGTTTTATCCTCTCTATTCTCACTGAAATCTCTATTAATGACTTTTTGTAGGACTATTGGCTCATTTCCAAGACTTCGACCGAGTAAGCCACCCCGTGAAGTCACAGAGGATTGTTCCATCAGTATGAATGCATCTATTAAGGCTCAGGAAAATGAAAGTAACTCCTCTATCATGCCAAAGCGAAACATCAAGGCATCCCTTCTAAGAACTTTTGAGGTTTCTATTTATACTCTAGCTCTTCATTTTCCTCTGCTACAAATTTAAGTTTTATTTTAATTTTTAAGTTAAACAACATTTGAGGTGAGAGATTTGAACCTACAACCTCTTGGTCGATGATAGATGTTCTTGCCTAAGCTAAAAGTTAAAAGTTACGGGAAAATTACATATTTTTTACTCCTAAGCTTTATAAATTATGTATATTTCTGTCCCCAAGGGGTGGCGCAATGGTTGAAGACTTCGGCTTTGAAGGTGTGCTCCCCTCAAGATTCCAAGTTCAAAACTCACCAGTGACATTAATTTGTAGACACCCCCCGTGTCTCCATTCCTTCGATGTCTCAAAATCCTGACCTAGGGACGGGCGTGGTTACCCTGGTTTCAAAAAAAAAAATTTGTATATTTCTATCATAAATTTAGTGGAGATTAAAACGAGGACAAATATTACATTTTTAGTTTGTAGTTAACTACATTTCTACATCAAAATAACTACACATTTCTTTACAGGAAGTGAAGCTTTATGGTGAATATTTCATATTTCCTCAGAAAGAAATTTCAAGAAGTTGGTTCACTCTTCAATTAAAGAAGCCCCAAGTTACCATCA
This sequence comes from Sechiopsis laciniata, assembly GCA_037833695.1. NCBI lineage: Eukaryota > Viridiplantae > Streptophyta > Magnoliopsida > Cucurbitales > Cucurbitaceae > Sechiopsis > Sechiopsis laciniata. The sequence goes on from JBBMKA010000029.1 coordinate 524,583, forward strand.
AGGTACCTCCAAATTTGCATAAAGATAAAAAGTGGATGGGGTTGACAGCTTTTGTAGTATTTGCAGTTGACGAAAAGTCCCAAAGTTCTCATCATTCCTTCTCTTATCAAGTGGAGAATGATGAATATAAAATGGAACGTGAATCGATTCTTTACTTAAACGAAAATCTCTTCGACAATTCCCATCAACTTTGGCTTTTTTTCGAGCCTCGAGCTGTTTATCCATATAGACTAAATCATTGGAGGCATCTTTGTGTTTCATTCGTATGCAATGATAACTCGGCCTTGAAAGCTGTTTGTTGCGGCGCACGTCTAGTTTACCAGCAAGATCTTGAAGTGTTTGTTGACACAATTGTAAGCAATGTGATGGGCTGTCCAGCTGATTTGCATCAGTTTTATGACCAAGTATATGTTGAATCTCTGTTGAGGATGATAGATTATCATAAATATGATCCAAAACAAAAGGAAGATGAAAGGAGACAAGATTTGTGTGTGGAAGAGTGGGTAGAAAAACAAAATCTAAATGGTTATTCTCAAGATTCACTCATACATGCAGCTCAGAATCATATTCTGCAACTCAAAGAAAGCATTCCTTCTTTCCTTCAAAAGGATTTACAGGTCTATCTCTTTCTCTCTTCATGCATTAACTCATGAGTTAAAAATAGGGTAAATTATAAATGCGGCCCCTATGTTTGAGGAAAAGTAGAATTTAATCCCTAAGGTTTTAAAAACTAGAATTTAGTCCCTACGGTTTGAAAAAAATAAGATCAAATTTTTTAGAGCCTATAGTTAAAAAAAAATAGAATTTAGTCTCTATGGTTTGGTAAAACCTAAAAATAGTCCTTGCCATTTGTAATTGTTGGAAAATTAAGTAGGTGAAAGTTAGCTATTTATGTGTAAATAAAGTTAGCTATTTATGTGTAAATAATGATGGAGTGAGTTAAGTGACAGTGATTAAACACTATCTCTAATCTTACCCTATAACCTGTAATTAATAAGATACAACACAACTGGCCAAAATACAGCTGGAGCTTAATATTACAATTGGAATAAGATTTCACAAAAGCCAACCACCGTTCGAGAGGGTAGGACTCTCCTAAGATTTCCGTTTGGAAACTCCTAAACCAATACCTTACCAAAGATAATCCAAAAATAGTGAACTAGAAGTCTTAAATACAAAATAACTTAATTAACAAGCAAACAGATGAAATTACGGCCTTGCCCTCGAGCTCCCGCTCCCGTCCTTGCTCCTGCGTAAGTACATGTGTCGGACTGGGGTTTATCAGACAGATTGGATAAAAAAGTTAAATCATTTATGCATGGAGGATCGATATCCTTCGGCTAGTATTTTTTTTTTAGAGCATGTTAACTTATGATTGAATCAAATTAGTTAAAATTCTGTTACAGATCTCTCTTGTTTTTGTTAACTCACATTACTTAATATTTTCTTCTCTTACAGGATCGGTTCGGAAGCAATTTCGACTTTGTTATTCCAAAACGAGACATTCCCAAGCAGTTGTTCGATCGACAATCTCAAAAGAATTATACAGGCATGGAACTACCTTCAAGTTTGTATACTGATAGTGAGTGGTTGGGATTTGCAGTTTGCACACTATTCCAAGTGAATAAGCATCCAACTGCAATTCTCAACAATCTTCATTCAGTTTCAAGACATGAACTTATCTGTCAGTTTGCAATTGAGAATGGATTACTTGAGCCTTTTCACATTCATACTATCACTGAGGACAAATTCATTTGGCTACATGAGCGACAGTTTGTTTGGCTCTATTACACCCCAAAGAAGACATATGGTAACATTTTTCGCCATCAGTCTCATGTTTGGGCTATTATCGAAGCCGATACCCCAGACTTGACTGTTCGATGTTGTGGGCTCCAATTAATTTACAAGAAAGATGTGGAAATGATTGACAGGATATTGATGGAAGCTATACAATTATCTTAAACAAAGAGAATGCAACGAAAGCAACTCGAATACGAGGTGAATCGATCAACTAAATGGAGTAAGCTTTCATCAAGGTCACTTCTCAATAGCTTTCCACCTTGATAGTTAATGGTAGCTAATTCACACTCTCATTAACATTTGCCTTGTGTTATTCACTGTTGTATGAATTGGCCCTGAATTCACTGTTGTATAACTTGGCGTATTTACGGTCTGAATTTGCCCTTAATATCCTTCTATTAACCATGCTCAAATAAGGAAAATATTAATGTCTGTTTGATTTTGACAAAAGAAGATTCATAACAATGTTTCTGTGACAGACTGCGTTTTGATATTTGCCTTTGTAGACAATAGCTTATGATTTTTTCTAGTGTTAAAGTAAAGTGGAGCCCAAACAAGGCCTACCATTTTGCCCATTCTCCCTTTCAAACAGCTTGCCCATACAAGGCGTACTGTTTTTCTTCATACAAAAATATCAATAGCTTTTGTGAGTTTTTCTTCTCGGGTGTATTTTGTAAGAGCAATTTTTCTCCATGAAAGAGTTCAAGAGATATTTTTGCTTCATGAAAGCGACAAGCATGGACAAACATGATCGTGACATTTTCTCTCATTTAAATGGTTGACGTCCTTGTCAACCAACTCCGCTCAAACTCGACGGTCTCGTGAGCAGTTTGTCTTCAAATTCTCAATGCGGTCTTAATAGACCTTAATATCTGCAACTCTTTTCCACCTTAAAGGCATTTTTCAACGGAATCAACAAACTCGATGCTTTTTACTTCTTCATAACACACTCTTCTTGCTGATTGAAAACTGGTTGTTGTGTTGTTCTGACTCTATAGGAACTTCATCGAAAACTTTAAACTTGCAACCAAGGCCATCGTTTTGGACTGGCTGACTCACTCATTTCTCCCCCTCGAAGCTTCACTTGGGTAACTTTGCACTGATAAGGATGACAACCCTACACGAATCTCCACATTGGTGTGATATTGTCCGCTTTGGGTATACACCCTCATGGCTTTGCTTTTGGTTTCACTCAAAAAGCTTCATCTAACCATCACTTATATACCCATGATCTTCCCCTCATCTAACCAATGTGGGATACTTTGTTTGCATCCCAACACATTCCTTATTTTGGTTATAAACTTGGTGATTTCATTCTGTCGAAGAACAGTCATTTACAAGAAAGTAGTCTGGACCCTTATACAATTGAAGGGCAAACAAGAACCTTAGGGCCCCAGACAAGGGATCTCATAAGCGTCATTTTGCCGAGCTTTGATTACTGCAGCTTCATCTTTAATTCTTTTCGTTATCACAAAGGCATCCTTAAAATCTCTGGTGGTGCTTATAATACGATCCTGGATCTAGATTATATCAAAAGATAAAAGAAAAGAACTACAAGATAAACCAAGATTTAATAGGTCTTGGAACCTCCCATTCTCTAGAGAATACTCTCTAAGAGCCCACAAGATTTCTCTCAATATTTTGAGACCTAAAACCCTATCCAACCCTCTCTATTTATAACTATATACTCTAACTTACTTCCCAAGTAATTGCTAACATACCCCTATATTAATCCTTAATCCTCTAAGGCCGAATCCTATCAACTTATTTTGAAGATGTGAGCTTTGCAATGAATTATCACTTTTTGGGAGAGAAGGCCCCTACGCTCCCACTTTCACTTCTCGGTCGATCTCCTCCCAACTCATAGGAGAGGTAGGCCAATAGTCTTTATCGTCTCACGTAGGGAGATTTTACTCTCCTTCACCTCTTAAGGCTACTCCTCAATAAGATCACTATTCAAATCGAATACCGCAATGCGACTATATATGCCTCTGTCAAATTTTACTCTTTGTTCGCAAAGCTTGGTCTTGACTGATGACTTTAATCTCTAAAAAAAATGAAAACCTTGTCTTTCTTTGACATGTCTAAGATATCAAGTATCAATCCAACAAATTGTTCGACATACTCTCAGATTGGTTAAGTTTGTTTCGACACCCTCAACTTGCGTCTGGCTAGAACTTCAACATTCTTCTAGAAGAATTTATAGTGTAACTCTTGCCTTAGATTTTCCAAGTACCAATTGTACATTGATCCTCTTAGAGGATGTCCATATAGCACGATCTTCATCATAATTTGGCGTCATCTGCTAAATGCATTATCAGTAACGTGTCTTTCAAGTTCTCAGACTTTGTATTTGTAGCGATGGAGTATTGTTCCATATCAAATATGAAGTCCTCTTAGGCTTTTGCATCACTGAGTCCCATAAAAAGGCTTGAGTTCAAGCATTCTTACCTTATTAACTTCAAACTATGCCCCAGCCAGGATTTGGATCATACGAAAAGAAGTACTTTTTTTTATTTTTTTGCAAATAAGGGTAAAAACTCCATTTAACAACAATTTACTATATCTGCAAATTTCGAAATCTCTTGTTATATTTTCAATTTCCTAAAACGACCACTGCAATTTCCCAAAAAAAATAATAACAAATTCAAACTAATTACAATATTTGAACTTTTCCCTAAAACAAAGACAAAAACAAACTTATCTTCCTACATTTATGGAGCCAGAAGAGATAAGGCCAATGGACATGAATGAAGAAGGATTAGACGTTTCTGAAATTACTTCACCCATCAATCTTGAATGAGAATCGAAGATACTTTGTGAACAAGCCCGTGCATCGAGTGCCGGAAGCGGATCTTCCCCATTAAGGAACCTCGTAACTTGTCTTATAGACGGCCGAGCTTCTGGTTTCCAGTGTGTACAAAGAAGACCAAGCTGCAGCACCATTGCCATCTCTTCCACATTGTAAGCTAAACCCAACTTTGGATCAGCCACATCAAGAATGTTGCCCATTTCATACAATTCCATCACCCAATCAACCAATATGAACTGCTCGGATCCTAGAGGCTTTCTCCCACATGCCACTTCCAGCAGCACAACTCCATACGCAAACACGTCCGCACTCTTCGACGCCTTCCCCATGCGAAACAACTCCGGGGCATGTAGCCTATCGTGCCGACCACTCGAGTTGTGTGTGATATTTGGTCGTGGTCGTGCTGCCTCGACAAACCGAAGTCACTCACCCGTGCATTCATGTCGGCGTCTATTAGAACATTGCTCGGCTTTACATCTCGGTGGATCACTACTTGCTCCCAATCTTCATGAAGATATAGTAACCCTGCAGCTATGCCTTTGAGGATTTTGAATCTTTGCTCCCAACTCAATGTAAAGTTGTGATTTGGATGATGCAAAAGAGAATGAAGGCTCCCATTTGGGATGTAATCGTAAACTATGAGAAGATCGTTCTTTTTCTTGCACCATCCTTGGAGATTAACTAAGTTCTTGTGTCGTAAACGTCCCAAGCTTTCGATTTCGGTTGCAAATTCTTTCATTCCTTGTCTTGAGTCTCTTTTTACTCTCTTCACAGCGATCTCGGCTCCTGTTGCACGTAACACACCTTTGTATACCGAGCCAAACCCCCCGATTCCAATTTGTTCGCTGTCGTTAAATCCATTTGTTGCTGAGTGAAGATCTTTGTAATTGAATCTGTGAGGGCAATCTCTTTCCCAATCCTCCAAGCTCTCAGTTTTTCTCATTCTCCTAAACAACAAGGCTAAAAGAACAATTCCCAGAATGGCCACAACAGATGAGACCACCAAAATAACAATAAGCATGGTATGGGATGGTACATGATGTTGGGAATGATTCTGTTTTGGTCCGAGGGGAAGCGATGAGTACTTCAGCTGTCGCGCCATTTCGTCGACTCTCAAACTCCATCCCAGGATGTAATGAGAGCTTGTTTCGGTCCCGGTCGATGCGGAGAAGCCAACGAACATTTGTTCCTTGAGAATAGAAGTCAGATCAATGGGACAGGAAAGGAGTGGCCTCTCTGGTTTTTGATCTGGCACAAGAGCTATAGTAACATACACAAATTTTTTCAAGCCATCATATTCAATCCAAACAGAAATTGGATCGCCAGAATCAATTTGGATTTCATCCAAAACGGTATCATCAACATAATAGGAAGAATGAGCTTGTTTAGACGAAACCGATCTAACGCCATTGATGTTTATCCCGACTTCATTTCCTCTCGAGTTCATAGGTATATCATGTCCATCAACAGTGTCAAATTCCACAGCAAATATGTGGTTGGCTTTTTTTCCATTGTTGTAACGGTTGAATAATCCGAGGAAGTGTCCACTTTCAGCAGCTTCAAACTTGGTTGATGGAGCCAAGGCGAAGGCGAAGCCGTGACCGCCTTGTCTCGGGCTGGATGGTTCGATAGCAAACACAAAAGTTGTGCTGAAAGATGAAGCATTGGGATATGAAGGAGAAGTTTCATTAAACATATGAATTGCTTTTGGAAAAAAGGCATGGCCTATGACATTTTGTGAAGTGTCGGTGAGCCTCAATGCTCCCGATGCCATCAAAACTGCAGCGCCATCGAGATCCAAGTCTCCTTCCTTGAATCCATTGTACAAAAGTGAAGAATTTGCAGAGAAAAATGCAATATGAAAGAACAAACAGAGAAAAGCCAATGGAGCTGCCATAGCCATGTGACTTAAGAAGAAAACTGATCAGCTTCAGACTAAAGAAAAAACATGGTTCACTATTTTGGTTAATGGTGTATTGTTGATATAAAAGAAGAGGGGGTTTGGATTGGTCTCAATTGGAGGCCAGACTTAGATAGATAGACATTGAAATTTACATGTGAAAGTTAATGAGTTGTGTGGAAATGAAATGGTTTGATGGGGAAATTTTTGAAATTTCAAGTTTGAAGACCCCAAATGAAATAATCTTTCTCCTAAGAAACAAAAATATCTTATGTGTTTGTTTTTTTTTTCCCCCATTTTTCTTATATAGTATGGATAACTTGAACCTCATTAATACATTCACTATAATAGTTGAGTTTTTTTTTTTTAATTCAATAACTAGGATGGAAGATTCGAACCGTAACATCTTGATTATTGGATCATACATAATGCTATTAAGACTCTACTTCTTTGACAATATAATAGTTGAGTTATGTTCATTTTGAGTTCGTTTTTCTTTTCTTTCTTTAAAGAAAAAGATGCTAAATTTTAAACCATACCTTTAAATTTTGTCCTTTATTTCAAGAATACTTTTTTCTCAAAGTTTGAATTTTATTCTTACGCCTTTTAAAAATGTTTCAAAACTAACATTGGAGAGAAACTATTGTTTATTATGGTCTAAGTGTTCTTTCAAACTTAATCTGCACAGACAATTTTGGTTGTTGTGTCATATTGTTGTAGGTCTTTGAACCATTAATTTTGTAAAGAAATTTGTTTAGATAGCAAATTCTAGTATCATTTACTAATTAGTAATTTCTTAAAAATATTTGATGCATAGTAAAATATTTCAAATTTTATTGTTTTCAATTAAATTTATTTATTGTTTTGAATTAGTTTAACTCTATTCAAATCATCAATTTCACTTTATTGAAGTTTTCACATTTGTGATCATCAATTTAATGTGATGGAATCAACTTTTTCCATATTAAAAAAATAATAATAAATTTTGACTTCCATAAAAATATTTCTTTTTTTATTATTAATGAAAAATCTCCATTTTTTACCAACTTTTTTACATACTTCTACTTCAAATGTAATTTTGAACTTTTACGAAAGGTCTATTGCAACTTTGGAAAGAATTGAGTATTTTGTTGAGAAAAACAAATTCATGATTATTTTTTAAACAATGGACAAAAATTAGGTGTATTTTTTTTTCATAGAAAATATATATTAGTTTTTTTTATATGTGAGATGTCAGATACATTTGATTTACATCAGAGAAATATTTGCATCCTTATTCATTAAATGACAAGTACAATAAAAAAATTTCTTTTTACTTTTTTTAGTTTCTCCTCAAGATAAAAGAAAATTTTTGTGACACAAACATATATCCTAAAGAGAGATTGCTTCCGCAAATATTTCTCTTTACATAATTAGTGCTCTCGGAAATCTTTTCATCTTTCTATTTTTTCTCACCTCTACTCAATTATATCTTTCTTAAACAATTCGAAAGTTTTTATGCTAGTGGTAAGTTTTTTTTTTTTAATCTTAGAAAAAAAAAGGTGGTTTTTTTTTTTTTTATATCTTGATTTATTAAAAATAATGTTTATTTTTAAATATTTCCGCATCAAACATGAATTCAAACTAAGTATATTGAGTTTTTTTAATCCACAAAGTTGTGAATAGTCAGGTAAACAAATTAAAAGTGAAAAAAAATAATAATACAACAAATATTAAAATATTTTTTGATAAAAATAAATAAATAATATTTATGTTGCAATATCAAGTACGAAAATGATTATGTTGCTTAAGATTCAATATTAAAATTTTCACATTAGTCTAATAAGAATTTTCAATTTTTTTGAACGAAAGAATGGAAAGTTTGATTTTTTTTTTTTTTTCTTTTTTGATAAATTATAAATTTGGTTCCTATGGTCGAAAGAAAGTGATAGTTTAGTCCATGTAATTTCAAAAACTAATATTTAATCCTTATGATTTGAAAAAAGTTATAATATCGTCCCTATGATTTTAAAAACTTTAATTTAATTTTTATAATTTGATAAAATTCAAAAAATAGTTTTTATCGTTTATGATCATTAGTAAATTGACTGCATGATAGTTAATTATTCAATAACAATGTGAGTTAAGTAATTGATTAAACAAACCAATCACATTATTTATGCATGAATAGCTAATTTTCACATATATAATTTTCAATGATAACGAACATCAAGAACTAATCTTTTGATTTTATCATATCATATATACTAAATTCTAGTTTTTTATCTTTAATTTAAACTGTTAAAAAAAATCTTTAGATTTTATCACACTATAGAGACTAAACTAGTTTTTAAAATTATAAAGACTAAATAACAAACTCTAACTTTTTCAACTCATAGAACCAAACTTATAATTTACCATTTTTTTTTCTTTTTTCTCGTCAATGAAAAAAGAAACTTTTATTTCAACGATATGCTAAATCCAAAAACTTTTTTAACTGATTTAATCCAAATACTTATATCTCATTTAGAATTTTAAAAAAAAACAAACAAACAAAACAAAACAAAAACAACATAATTTATGTTTATGAGATTAAATTCCGGAAGATCTCGCATGTATAATAAATGGCAAAATATTTTCATTTATAATACAAAATTAAAACTAATTTATTTATAGTAGAAAATTCAAATTGAATTCTATCACTGATAAAATTCAACTAGTGATAGATCTCTATCATTAGTGATAGAATTTAATCAGTAAATGATTCATTTTGGTTGAGTTTTATCACTGATAGAAAATTATGTGTTATAGATTGATTATTTTAGAAATTGTGCTCCAAATATAATGCAAGAAGTAGAATGTGCTAATCATAGTAAATTCTTTTTAACTTAAAAGATTAATAAAATAATTATGAAAATCAAAATATTATAAATAAAATAGAAGATTTCATAATGGTCCATATTAATTATAATATTAACAAAAAAATTACTAATCAATAAATATATATATACACACATATATATATATACATACATACATACATATAAAGAAAAAATATTCTTTAAAAAAATGTAAGAGTAAAGAAAAAAATTATCTTGTTATAATAATAAACACACCAAATACCTTTTATCATTACCTTTTATCATAACCTACGTTTATAATAACAGACATCTTAAACACTCTTTATCATAATTACTTTTATAATAATCTTCATTCCAAACACCATTTATCGTATCTCCTCTAATAACTCGGCATACAATAACTTCATCTGTACTCTAAACACACCCTTAATTTATTGAAACTAGAAATCTGATTAAAGACAATGGTTTGAAACATTGTAGAAACAAGTAAAAGCACACATACCATCATATGATTCCATATTATTTGCTCTTTTGAATATGAACCCTTTATGATTTAGGGCGGCAAACACCTCCCTCGCAAACCCACCCTTCTTTACCTTCCTCCTTGCCCTTCTCTTCATTTTTCAAACCACATTTTGGGTGCAAGTCAAAGTCACACTCCTTACAGTAAAAGGACCAACCAGATCCTATTCCATCACAACCATCGCAAACATATGAACCACGACGTGTCCGGACAAGCTCGTGTGCTTCGTGTAGTTCATGTTTCAGTTTCTCAGGCCATTGCTTTACATCTTCTTCCAGCTGCTCCTCCAATTGCTTCAGGCGTTCCTCTGTAAATGGATAGGCGTTTGCTCCATGAGCTGCAATGAGCTTACGAGCATCTGTCGAGACGGTACGACCGCTTTGGTTGATAGCTACGATTGCGGGAATGCTTTGGATTTTGAACCTGCGATTTAGGAACTTCTTCCTTTCATCTCCAAATGGTAGGGCTAACCATGGCATTTCCGAAAAGAATCCTTGAAACGAATCTTGGTCTCGATCACTTGAAATGAAAATGACTTCAAACTCTTTGTCCTTCTGCTTAATTTCGTTGTATGCCTCTTTAAACTTAGGCAAGAATGCACGGCATGGAGGGCACCAGTGTGCTGAGAAATAGAGCAAAATGTTCTTGCCAACAAGTTCAGATACCGGGATCTGGCAAACCAAAGGCAATCAATCACAAACAAAACATACAAAAACAGCTTTTAAGTGTGTCTTTTTTTTTTTAATCCGTGAGTGTATCAGAGCTCATTACCAATTGATTTTGAGATGGAATCCCATATTATTTAATATGGTATCATAGTCCATAAAGCCTAAATGGGTATTGGTCCAATCAAAATGAAATTGAGATTCGATTCAAGATTGGTGAGCCCAAAAGAGGCACCATCTTGAAGGGGCATGTTAGGATCTAGGTCAGTTTGCATGCAACTTAACTATTCTCAAAGGACCCGACAACATTTAGATTAAAAAAAACTCTAAGAAATTAAGTTCTAGATGGAAATCATAACCTTTTGATTTCTTAATGCCAGAGGACATTATGGTGTAACTCATTGATTATGCTAAGAAGTAGCAATGGAAAACTTTACCTTTGCATCATTTTTGTCAATAACAAAATCATTTTCTCCGTGAACTAAAATGGACTCCAAGGTTTGCAACTCGAGCTTTGCCTTCTCAATCGCGGCAAGCTCCTCGAGTTTCGTTGGAGTGAAAGGATAGGCATCAATACCATGCTCTTCAATGAGTTCTGTTGCATTTAAGCTCAAAGTCTTTCCATCCTGCCCAATTATAACAAGAGTAGGAATAGTACTAAGCTCAAAATAACGAGTGAGTGTTTTGCATTTCTCATCCTTTAATGGCAATGCCAACCATGGCATTGTTTTTAATGCTTCTTTGAAATCTTCATCTTCCTCATTTAAGGGGATCAACACAATCTCAAAGTTCTGTCCCTTTTCTTTCAGTTTCTTGTAAGCACCAACTAAAATAGGCGTAAATTCGTCACAAGGTCCATAGCCGTAGGCTGAGAAGTACAGCCCAATCACTTTCCCTTCAAGCTCAGAGACAGGAATCTACAAAACAAAATTATAGTAAGTCATCACATTAATCCAGAAAAAAGTCCAGAATACCATAAATCATTGAAGAAATTATACCTGATTTCCATCATTAGAGATCACATAATTGCGAGAATTCGAAACCAAAATAGAACTAATGGTTTGGTTCCTTTTTGCTTCCTCCTCCTTCTCCTTCAGATGTTGGATTTGTTCAGAAGTAAAGGGGTAAGCATTAACCCCATGTTCACTCACTAATCTCACTCCTTGATCAGTTGAAACCTTTCCATTGGCGTCAAGAACAACAAGATGAGGAATTCCCCTCACTTTGAAAAGTTCACTCAAGCGTTTTTTCGTCTCGGTATCCGATAACGGAACAGACAGCCATGGCATTTTAGAGAAGTAATCGTTGTATGAATCCTCATCTCTATCCGAGGAAATGAAGATAACTTCAAAATCACCCTTGGAAGCTAATTCTTCATAAACCCCTGCAAATATTGGGGTGAAACGGCGACAGGGAGGGCACCAAGATGCCGAGAAATACAATCCCACATTCTTACCGATTAAGGAACTGATTTTGACCTGCTCAAAAATCCCCAAATCAATGGCCGTGTTATGAAAATGACAACAGCAATCAATAGAACACTATCAAAGAACGTGAGAGAAAACACCCAAAATTTACGTGTTTGCTAACATGTTGATCAAATTTCTCCCCTCTGTCCATCAAGAGGTGAAAGGGAGAAAGTTTTTATTAAGGAGAGTACAAAATACAGAATGTGATCAAGTGTATATAGCACTCTCATAAAAGCCAATTAGATAAAAGCTCAAATACGCAAAGAAACGTAAATACATATTTAGTTGGGGCGTTGCCCCCGAGCCTCCGCCATGGGCCTCGCCTCTAGGACCCCAACTCACTCAACTAAGTAATCGTGGAGGCATCAAACAGTTCAAGGCATATCTCAATAGGCCGATTAAGAGAGATTCCACTAAAACCCTTTTACAGATTCCCAAATTTAACAAAACCCATTTAAAATCTCCCTAGGGCTAAGCTAATTACTCAATAATCTGTCGCGAAATTAACAGATTAGGATGATATTCAACTAGTTTCACAAACAATATCGCAATACGAAAAGGATAAAAGAAGACCGTTCCGATTAAGTATTTTTAGATTGGGAAAAGATATATGTACCTGATCGCCATTGTTGCGGATGAGAAAGTCCCTGTCCTTGGATGAAATGAGGGAGGTAAGATCGTGCACAGCATCAGAAGCCATAATCCTTGCAAATCCTTGATTCTTGTTGTTGTGTTCTTGAAGCTGATTGCGATCGATGGATGGATGGATTCTGTTTATAGAAATCACAAGCTTGGAGAGCATGCAAATAATGGATATTAGACGAAGACTTTGACGTCGCCTTGGAGTCCTCCCTTGTCGTCTCTTGAAAGTGGAAAATAATGGCAAAAATTCAGCCCATTAGCCCTACTAATTTTTGTCTCTCTCTCTCTTTTTTTTTAGTAAAGTAAGAAAAAAAAATTACAAATACCGATTTAATCGAACGTATGGAAATAAATTAATACTAAACCAGATGACTAATCACGCTGTCGACCCATTCGGTTGTCTTTTGTTCTGTTTAGCCCTTAATTTGTAATTTCTTAATTCTTAAATGGTATATATATTTTTTTAAACAAGGTAACCACGCCCGTTCCTAGGCTAGGTATAGAGACATTGAATGAGCAATGTTAAATGGTATATAATGTTAGTAGAGTTATACTTTTGTTGATGCTATATACAAAGCTTCATATTTAACATTCACAAATTACCAACAAGAATAGTTCATCAATATATATTCATTGACAAAGAAGTTATGGGTTTAGGGTTCGGATCTCTTTATCTCAATTGTTGTACAACTTAAAAAACATTCACAAATTGATGATTAATAGTCAAATATATAATTCAAATTAATTTTTTGAACTTCATCCAATCATCAAAACTAGTAATTATAGAGATTACAAAAATAGAAGTATAGAGTTGTAGCCGAAAATTCGTTTGGATATGGTTTATTTTGTAGAGGAGTTAGAGTGAAAACCTTGTTTTGATATAGATTTATTTTGAGTAGTTAAAAAGAGAATGATTAAAAATGAAGAGTTCTTTTGAGAAATTGAAAAAACTTGTTTGAATGTAGGTTTTCAAGGAGGAGTTAATAAATCTTTCATCTAAATAGTCTAGGTTTTCAAGGAGGAGTTAATAAATCTTTCATTTAAATCGTCTTTAAATATGACAAACAAACACACCCTGAGGGTGATTGGATTTTAGAGTTGAAAAGAGGAGAGGAGAGAAAGTGGAAGAGGAAGAAGAAGAGGAAATTGAATGATTTGGAAATTGATGTTTTGAAGAGATATTGCGAAAGTAATTATTTTATATTAATTTTTTATAATATAATGATTGTATATTTTGGATAGAATGATAAATTTAATATATTTTATTTATATTATATGGTTGAAAATTAAAAAAATATATGGGATGTGACATTTTTTTAGAAACAATGTGATACGACATTTAATAAGATTAGATAAAAGATATTTTGTTGTATATTATATAATTAAAAATTAAAAAAAAATTAATGTGACATTTAATAATATTAGATAAAAGATTTGATGTGATATTAAACGAAGGTTGAGGAAGAGTTTGATGTACTTAAAACAAATGTGGAATTGAAAATTTTCAACTCCACCCTTCTCTCCTCTCCTCAACACCAAATCCCAAACACCCCCTAAGTGTAATGTTGATGCTTGATGCTCCCCCATCTAACTAATAATCAAATAAGTTTCTCAAAAAAAAAAAAAAAAAACTAATACTCAAATAAAGTTATATTCTATCTTCTTTTTTTTCTTTTTTTTAAACAAGTAATATTCTATCTTTCAAAATTCAAACTTATATCCTAAATTTACTATTATTGTTCGGATTTAATAATTTCGAATTATAACCTTTCCATAGTTTGATCACATCTGCATTGTATAAACATCGAAACAGATTCAGGAATCCGAAATCAAAATTCACGGCGGATCCTCAAAAGAAAAAAGAGTTTCATCAATCGAAAATTTCAGGTACTCTCTAATTCTGTACATTAATGGCGAAATCGAAAGCGTTAAATCCTCATCTTCTTTGTCGAAAAAGCACGGAGTATTACTGTAGAAACCAAACATTCGTCCCATTGAAGCAAGCACTGTTCAATTTTGATTACAAAAATGGCGACAAAGAATGGAAACAGTATTCTAATGATTTGACCATTCCGCAATAGCGAGGCAACCACGCGGATTATCGCTTTAAACTGCGTCGTTTTCATTGCACTTGCCGTGCTTGTTGCTTCTTCCTTTTTTTTTTTTGTTTTCTTCCTATTATTTTTGGAAATTGAATCTGCTTCTTTCCTCCGTATCTGGGAAAATCTCTGGTTGTTGTTTGTCATATATCACTGAATTCTTCTATTTTGAAACTAGGGTTGTTATCGATTTTTCTGTTTTTTTCATGTTAATTGCTTGTAATTAGACACATAATCTTGATTTACATTGTGGGCATTGCTATATATACTTTTTTCCTTTAGTTTGAATTGGATCTGGTATTGGGTAATTGAGAGGAGCTTCGATCTTGGGATTTTCAGTGAGATCTGCTGCTGCTTTGAATTTCTGACTCTGGGTTGTATGGAATCGAAATTTCTCTTTCTTAATGTGAATTATTGTTTTCGTTTTGGTATTTGGAGTTTGGTGGTAATGAAGATTTGTCCCTTCTTTTCTGATGCAGGGAGGAATCAATTTGCAGTTGTGGATCAATCAATCGTTTGAATTGATGTGCAATGCGCTGCCGTGTTGTAGCTCTTCTGCGTGACAGAAGAGCTGTTGAATTGGCTATTAGTGGAAGGAATCATTTGTATAAAGTTTCTCTATCTTTGGTTTTTATTTTGTGGGGAATTATCTTCCTCTTTAGCTTATGGTTCAGCCGTGGAGATGGCTGCCAAGGTATGCTTTGATCATATAATTTTGATTTCATTGGTGAAGATCTGGATTTAGAAATGGATTGAAACTGATTACTTTTCCTATTCACACCACTCTTTTTTATCTTTGACTTGGCTGTTTTCATCAGTTGTTTGCTTCTGTGCTTCCTATGTATACTTGGATTCCTTGAAACATTTTGAGTAATTGTGCCATTCTATTATCCCTTTTATTTTTTATTTCGTTGGTTTTGTAAGATTCACAATTGTTTAGTTCCTCTTGTTCTTCAGCTAAAATTCTGGTGTCAGTTTTAGTTTAGCTTAGCAATATTGGGTTGTGCATTTTCTTAACGCTGACACATTGAAGATTTTGATTTACTTTATATTGCAATTTTTAATATGATGCTCTATATTCTTTCATGAAAATAAAGAAACGATACAGATTGTGTTATCATGCTCTAATGTTTCAATAGATTGCTATAAGGGCAAATCAATAGGAAATATAATCATATGGTTGGTTGTTTTTGTAGTTATTTATTACAGAAAATGATGAAAATATAATTTTTTTGGATAAGAAACAATTTCATTATAGATATGAAATTACAAGAGAGGCCCATAGGCCAAGTTACAAAAAAAAATCTCCAGCTATTAATTAAAATATCATAACTATAGTCATGGAATAGTGGAGATTGCTTGCACCATAAGATTACAACAATAGTTAAATTGTTGATGAAACGGTTGTACGGTGTAGCTTTATAATAGAAGGTACGACGATTCCTCTCAAGCCATAAGTTCCAACAAAATGCCCTCACAAAATTCTCCCATAGGCACTTCTTCTCTTTCTTGAAGGGGTGACCCAAAAGTGTAATTTGTATCATAGGAGTGCCATCAGGTAAGATAAAACACCATGAAAATGAACTTCTCATAAAATCCCAGAAATGATGAAAATATAATTAGCAAAAGGTTATGCAATCCTTCGCCAATGAAATTCGAACATAATGATACAAAGCCCATTATATGACTGTTACTTGAACAGGATCTGTTTTATAAGTTGTACAACTATGTCCTCGATTTTTTCAAAAGATATAATAGACTAATCCCACTGTGAAGTACTTTGTTTCCTGCAATTTGTTTATATAGATGATTCTTAGTGAGAACTTTGATGGAGTACCCGATGTTTGCTTCCTTTGCTTAGCGTTGCCTTATTTTGTTTGCTCATGTGAGTTTGTTTTAAATTGTTGAACCTGTTTGGCTTTGTTACTAATCACCAAATTAGCTAAATTGAATATTAAAAAAGGATTTTCTGCATTAACGACTTTGTCTTAAATCATCTTTTTTCTTCTACACCAAGAAATTCGTGAGTTATTTACCAGACAATAATATTACTGATTACCTATGCCCCTCTTTTCTTTGGGTTTCAGAAGGATCAGTTTTACTACCTGCTGATGTATCTCCTTCAAATGAATCTAAATCGGAAAATAACAAGAACTCTGACTTGTTATATGAACCACCAAAGGGGGAAACTGATTGTACTAGTCATTTGAAGGATACGTGCTCAATTGATGGTACAAGCCATGATTCTAACTATGAAGTACTTTCGAGTGAAGAAAGTAGTAGCCATATACGAACTGCTACTGGGTTGCCTGAAGCTGAGAGCTCTAGCACAAGAGTGAAATCTGAAAGCAAACCTCTCAAGGGAGATATCTCGCCGGACACTGTTCTATTGGGCCTTGAAGAATTCAAAAGCAGAGCCTTTATATCCAGGAGCAAGTCTGAAACTGGCCAGGCAGGGAATACTATCCATAGAGTCGAACCCAGTGGTGCAGAGTACAATTACGCTTCAGCTTCAAAGGGAGCGAAGGTATTGACTTTCAACAAGGAAGCAAAGGGAGCTTCAAACATCTTAGGCAGGGACAAAGATAAATACCTTAGAAATCCTTGTTCTGCTGAAGAGAAATTTGTTGTCATAGAACTTTCCGAAGAAACCTTAGTAGTTACAATTGAAATTGCTAATTTTGAGCACCATTCCTCTAACTTAAAAGAATTTGAGCTACATGGCAGTTTGGTTTATCCAACCGATGTCTGGTTCAAGCTTGGGAATTTCACTGCTCCAAATGCAAAGCAGGCTCATAGGTTTGTTCTCAAGGACCCAAAATGGGTGAGATATTTAAAGCTGAATCTTCTTACTCATTATGGTTCAGAATTCTATTGCACACTCAGCACTGTTGGAGTGTACGGAATGGATGCGGTTGAGATGATGCTGGAGGATTTAGTATCAGCTCAACATAAACCATCTATATCAGATGAAGCTACTAATGATAAGAGCGTAATTCCCTCCCAATCCGGATCCAATAACGAAAGGCAAAATGGTCGAGAGTTGCAATCTCTAGCTACTGAGGAAAGTGATGATGATGTGAATTTAGAACCTTCAAAGAGTAATATACCTGATCCGGTCGAAGAACTGCCCCATCACCAACCTGGCAGAATGCCTGGTGACACTGTTCTCAAAATTCTGACACAGAAAGTTCGTTCATTAGATCTAAGTTTATCTGTTTTGGAGCGATATCTGGAGGACTTAACTTCTAAATATGGCAATATATTCAAAGAATTTGACAAAGATATAGAAAATAATAATCTACTCATTGAGAAGGCTCGAGAGGATATAAGAAGTATTCTTAAAATTCAGGACAGCACAGTATGTCATACTCTTATCTTTTCAATTCATCTTCTATTAATAAGGTGAAACAATGCCTGTTAACATTGGTTTGTTGTCAATGCAGGATAAAGATATCAGTGATCTCATTTCTTGGAAGTCCATTGTTTCCTTGCAGTTGGATGGTCTGCAAAGGCATAATGCTAATCTCAGGTTTAGACTTTTCTCTTCTCTCAACCCAAACGTTTTTTGGTTTTATAAATCCTATTTTGGTTGGATATTTTGTTTTTATCAAAATACTATTTTTACACTGTTGTTTGATGGTTCTTTGAAGTGCGTAGAATCATATTTTAAAAAGTGAGTATTTACAATTAAAGAATGCGTGAATGGGTCACAAGTGACAGTGTGCATTCCGGAGTATTGTTATATTATTTGTTTTTTTCCAAATAATGTTTGGAAACTGTTACTGACCTTTTCTTTTATCTTAAAAAATGTTCGTTTTTCCCCTTCTGCTGTACTTTGAAAAAATACTGTTGATCACTGCGTGCAAACAGTTCTGAAAAATACTATTAATCACTGTGAACAATTTTTTCCAATTATAATATTTCCTAATAATTACATCTTTAAAAAATAAATCTTCTACATTTGCTTTGTTTATTTGTTTCCTGCTTTCTCCAAACTGTCTTTTACATATCGTGTCCAACATAATCCTTCCATAAAATTATTTTCGTTTTGTAATAAGTAGAAAGTATTTTGACAAGTCACATATGATACAGCCTTCAGCCTTGTAGCCAACTGGCATCTTCCAATTCGTCACCCGGCTATTTTTAACAAAAGTTCTTATTTGTTTATTATTCTTATCTAAAATTTCATTTGGAAAAGAAAGGAATTAATGTTTTGTCATTGCCTTAGCAATCTTATTAATTCAAAAATTGTGCAAAGTGTGTTGTTATAACTGTTCTAGTGATGAAAGAGGCTAAAAAAAGGCCTTCTGTTTTGTTTTGCAGATCTGAGATTGAAAGGGTCCAGAAGAATCAGAATTCTTTGGAAAACAAAGGAATAGTTGTTTTTCTAGTGTGCCTCATTTTTTCATCAGTTGCTGTTATTAGGCTATTTTTACACATTGTTCTTAGTGCATATGAGAGAACTAATAATTCCAGGAGATTTTGTTGTATAAGCCCTTCCTGGTATCTATTGCTTTTGAGCTGCTGTATTATTCTTTTCATTCAGTCTCTATAATTAAGGATTGCCTTGCCCCTTATTTTATCCATTTTCCTTCTCCAATGTAAATGCTCTGTCTCTCTCCTAAAAGATAGAAAAATGAATATGAATATGGGAGGAATGAGAGAGATATTAAAAATTACATTTGTTTTCACTCAACTTTTGCTAGGAATGGAGCATTCTATGAAGCCATTCTTTTCCTATTCTTTTTCCCATTTTTGTGTTGGTCTTGGTTCATTCTCATATTTTAGTGTCTTTGCTGTGTAAGCTTGATTTGGAGGTTCCTTCTCTATGGACTGGCTTGGATAAAAACTTCTCAAGTTTGCACAACTCACAACTTTATTCTTCAAAAAAAAAGCTTAAAAAGAAAAAAAAAATTATAAAAAAAAATTAAAAAAAATTGACATCTAGGAGGAGGTGTTGGGACAAGGTTTTAGATGAGTTATTTTGACGTGTTAAAAATTGAGAGTTATTTGAATGTAGATTTTTTGTGGAGGAATTAGAGATAATAGCTTGTTTGGATGTGGATTTAAAATGAGCAGTTATTTTGAATAGTTAAAAATGAATTATTTAGAAGAGTTAGAAATGAATTATTAAAAATGAGTGGATAGAAATGAAGAGTTATTTTTTGTAGTTATAAATGAATGATTAGAAATTAGTGGACAGAAATGAGGAGTTATTTTGAGTAATTATAAATGAATGATTAGAAATAAATTGTTAAATATTAAAAGTTGTTTTTATTAATAAAAATGAGATATTGTTTCGAATAGTTATAAAAATTTGTTTGAATATAATTTTTTTAAGCAGTAGTCAGTAATTACTTATTTTAAATCTTTCATAAATTCGACAAACACACACTCACTAAGCGTCTTGTCCAACTTACATGTTACGTACCAAGTCGGTTGAACAATTTAAAGTTCAAGATTATGGTTAACAACCAGCTTGCTAATTTGGACTGCAAGGAACAGTATTTTCCACTTCCAATGTAAGTGTACAGTGTTGCTTTCTTCACATTTTGATCACATTTTGAAATAGATTTTAGGATAAATTATAAATTTGGTCCATACAAAAACTTAGCATTTAATCTACATATTTTTTACAAAAATTTATTCCTTATGATTTAATCAAACCCAAAAATACTTATAATCATTCAAAATTGTTGATAAATTAAATGTATACTTTTTGGAAATTTTTATTTTGACACTTTCATGTCATTCATAAATGACTTGATATTATAGTCATAGTTTTTAAATTTATTTTTTTTAACCCCACAATAGAGAAGAGAAAAGCCTTGCGCCATTCTTCACCAAATTGATGATAGAAACTTGGCCTTCTTCTACATGTGCCATTCAACCTAGAACCTAGAGGTCAACAATAATAACTCCTTTTTCTAATTTAGACAAACAGTTCATTTAATATCAAATTTAAGAGGGGTTGCACATTATTAAATTGGCCAACTATATCTATTACACATCCATTGAACTGTTAACTCAATAGATCCTTGTCAACAAAGACAGTAATTCAACTTGCATTCTCACAATTAAGAAATTATAAGTTCGATTTTCACGATTAAGAAATTATGAATTTGAATTTCTTAGTTAAACTTAAAAATTAAATAGACCACTAGCAACATTTTTAAAATTAACAAATCGAGTTTTGTGATTAATAAATCAGTGAACTTTCAATTTTGTATCCAATAATTTTTTAAAATTTTTTTTTAAAAAAAATCAAATAAACTTACTACTTTTTTTTTAAATAAGGTAACCATGTCCGTCCCTAGGCCAGACACCGGAGACATCGAAAGAATAATATCACAGGTGAGTCTCGAACCTGGTACTTTGAGGGGAAAAATAAACCTACTACTTATTAACAAAATTGCTTACGAGTGCAATAGCTCAACATATTTAATGTGTAATAACTTAAAGGTACTAATAAAGAGGTTAAGGCTTTGAATGCTCATCTTCCTAATTTTATTAAATTAAAAAAAAAAACTTTTGAAGTTAAAAAACGTGTTTAATACAAATGTAAGTTCTCATACTAAACTTCTAATCTAACCCTATACATAAAAGAAGGTGAAACTTTTTTTAGACGATATTAACCCTGATATTTCAAGTAATAACTATATTGTCCTTATTTGTAATTTTGAAATGTAGTACTTAAATGAAGTATTGAAGGTCAAAGTCTAGGATTGCATGCATAACATTAGCAGCTGTTATCTCTGGTGTCTCCAAACCCCAAAACCTTGGTGCACTTTTTAATTTCTGTTACAATTTTACTTGCTTTAATTTCTCTTTGAATGAATTAGTTTCAAGCTTTTCACTGACCAAAATGGATCAAGATCATCAAAGGCATGGAGAAAGAGAAATATTGGAGCATTATTTTAGTTACATTAACCCATTATTCTTTTCATCTTCTTTTTCTTGTTGTTGTTCCCCATTATTATTTGTTCTTGTTTTGCTTATTTCTCTTTTACTACTTGTATCTCTAGCTGCTTTCAAGCTTCATTTTGTCGATAATGAAGCATTTTCAAGTAATTTCAATAATAATAACAATCTCTCTCCTTGGTTGGTTGAACCAGCTGCCTTGGACCTCAAGCCACAGTCTTTTCTCCCTCCTGTAAGTACAATGTTAGTTTTTTTTTTTATTATTATTATTAAAGATTTGTTGAGTAATATTCTTCATTTTTGTTTCTCATTTCTGTTATCGAAAAACAAAAATACGCATCAAACATATTTTTATTTCTTATCGGAAACGAAAACGTTATCAAATGACAACGGGTTAACTATTTTAGAGGTAAATGTTTGATGTAATAAATGTGTTTAGATATATGTAGGATAATTAATGTCAAAAAATTAGTATGGTGTAAGTTTATGAGAAATCACTTAATTTAATTGAGATTAAATTATACCAAAATATCTATGATCTTTGGGTAGGTTTGAGTTAGGTCTCTAGACCCTGATTTTTTTTTAAGGCATATTTTGACTATTCTTACAAAATACTTTGGGTGACTATACAACTTTTTTTTTTTTTTTTGAGAAAGCATACAACATTTAAATGTCAAAAAAAGTTTATAAGAAATTAATTTTTGGATACGTGATTAACATGAATTAAACTTGTAATCTTTTAATTCTCGAAAGCATTCTTTAACTTTTGTAGGCCATCGAAAAACTTTGGTTTCTTTTCCTTTGAAACTCTTGGGTTTTTCATTGAGACATCCACATTTAAGACCGTCGGATCTAAATCTTAAATTTGTGTGCTCCTATTAATTGTTCGGATACAAAAACAATGCATTTTATCAATTCAAAATTATAATTTCATTAGCAATGCCCCCATAATTTTCCATAGCCTAAATTCATCATCACAAATTGATGACTAAATCAAATGGGGAAAAAGTTTGAAGTAGGCAGATAAAAATTCATTAGAATTTCAACCAACATTTTCTTATTACTTTCTAAATAGAAATTATTGCATTGGATTCATAATTAATCATCATCAGGAAGGATCACAAAAAACAGTACCTGAAAACGAAGAAGCTAGTGGAAAATATTCAAGTTTAGAGATTAAAAGAGTAAAGAGATCATCATATAGTAAGTTGAAGAAAATAGAGGAGAAATTGGGAAGAGCAAGAGCAGCCATAAGAGAAGCTGCTCAAATTCATAACCTTACATCTTTACATCATGATCCTCACTATGTTCCTTCTGGC
Organism: Sechiopsis laciniata; assembly: GCA_037833695.1. Classification (NCBI taxonomy): domain Eukaryota; kingdom Viridiplantae; phylum Streptophyta; class Magnoliopsida; order Cucurbitales; family Cucurbitaceae; genus Sechiopsis; species Sechiopsis laciniata. The sequence goes on from JBBMKA010000029.1 coordinate 547,576, forward strand.
TCAATTTATAGGAACCCAAATGCTTTCCACAGGTACTACAACCTTCCATTAATTACAATTTTAACCCTCGTCTCGATCTTAGTTTCATTTTGGTTCCTATACTTCTAAAAAAAATTATTATTTCATGACATCTCTTAGTATGAGTAACCAAAGGCAAGGTTGGTGAATTATTTGTGAATATGACAAATGAACTCTTGAGGTGATAATTTTAGTCTTTATACTTGGAATATATATTTCAATTTGGTATCTACACTTCTAAAAGTGGATAATATTCACTGGCTAGCTATTGGAACCCATGGCTATCAAAAAATTTGGATTTTGTTATATTTTGAATGTGGGAGCATATTTTAATACTATTTATGACATATGTGGCCCACAAATCTTATAATTTGTTATTATATATATATATATATATAGTATATATATAGTATATATATATATGTAGATCTCACTCATGATGGTAAGCTTTCGAATTGAACGGTGATTATATACCAGCAAAGCTTTCTTACTTGGTTCTTTTGCTCCATGGGCCGCGTACCTCTTCGTACGTTCCTCTTTTATTCAACAACTCCATCCGGGTATTGTGTAACGCGAATGTTTCTGAAGGGTTTCATCCCTTCAAAGACGCGTCGTTTCCTGAAATCCATCTTAGAACCGGAGAAATCAATGGACTTCTTGGGGGTCTCTCGCCTACTCGTCGACATGTTCTTGCGTTCTTTGCAGGTCGTCTACATGGCCACATAAGGCACCTACTCTTGCAGACCTGGAAGGAAAAAGATGGAGATGTGCTTGTTTACGATGAGCTTCCGAGGGGAATATCATACGACTGGATGTTGAAGAAGAGTCGGTTTTGCTTGTGCCCAAGTGGGTATGAAGTTGCCAGTCCTAGAGTTGTGGAAGCTATCTATGCTGAATGTGTTCCTGTGTTGATTTCAAAAGGCTATGTTCCTCCTTTCAGTGATGTTTTGAATTGGAATTCATTTGCTGTGCAAATACAAGTGAAGGATATACCAAACATAAAAGAGATACTGAGAGGGATATCTCAAACTCGGTACTTGAAAATGCAAAAGAGAGTGAAGCAAGTGCAAAGACATTTTGTGCTGAATGCAACTCCAAAGAGATTTGATGCTTTACACATGATACTTCATTCTATCTGGCTAAGAAGATTGAATGTGCACATTCAGGATTAATATCATTTTCACATAACATTTTATATTACCTACTAAAATGTGTAATCCTTTACCACAAAATATTTTTGTAGCTTCAAAGAAACAGATAATGAAAGAAGGAAAATCAACTTTCCCCCTCATTTCATATTCTTTAAGCCTGATTGTAGGTTTAGGTTATTGATTTCCTTATCGGACCGACTTTTCGATGTTCATCTTAATTCTTCTGTAATTCAAGCACCCCAAATATACTTAAACCAGAAAACCAACAATGAAGCAAGTAGCTCACCATTTCAAATTATTATAACCCATCAGAGATGGATGATAGTGTACAAGATCAGAACCAACTTATACATGCAAATACATATTTCTTGTCCAAAAATGAATGGGGCAATGGTAGAACAAAACCTTAAAAGAAAAGGAATGAAAAAAAACAAAAAAACAAAAAAAAGTAAAAACAAAAATACCTCGAATCTAGTCTTTATATTAATGAAGAAAGCTGTATAACCTGAGTCTGAGAAATGTTGTATATACACAAACCTCTCTCCACTTTTAAGTTTCTAATAGGAATATGAACTTGAGGAGATCATTAAATGAATCATGAAGTGGAGCTTAAAATCAACCCAATGTTGCAGAGACAATATGAATCATCCAGTAATATCTGTTGCCATGCTAGAAGTACTTGGAACTAGAAGACGGTGGAGGTGCTGGTGGCAGCCGGTTTGGAGTACGACGGCTGCTAGAGTTAGAACCTGAGTTTATGTCGCCATTTTGCACGGAATCGTTAGAATGTCTACTGTGGCCATTGGAAGAAGATCTTCTGGAGTCAACCCGGTTATTAGCAGCAGCATCAAATGCAGATCTCCAATCATCTCCTCCAGGTGAACCGCTAGTTTTGGGACTACTTTCTGCCAAGGTTAAAAATATTAGACAGCCTCGAAAAAATGAGAAATATCGTAGGGTCAAACAGTATGTATGCACGTAAGCTAACTCGGACACTCAGGGATATCAAAAATATCTTTTTCTTTTTTTTAATTAACAAGTTGCCAAATCAGAAGGAATGAAATGTCATTTCTTCATCAGTTTCTAAAAAATCGAGACAGATTAACATCACACCCTAACCAAAAAAGTAACAAAACACATTTCCAAGGTGGACGGTTTAACATGCATACAAATAGAGAAAGCAGCAACTAATGACTAAAATTACCTGCACTGCCATCGGACCAACTAGCAGCAGCTGCTTGATTATCATGAATGCTGAGCTGGCGTGTAAGTTTTGAAAGGAGAGATGATTGTTTTGTATAGCGTTCTCTCCTTCGTTTTACATTCTGGTCCTCCTGAAGAAGCTCCTCAATCCTTGCAGAGCTTTGGGCACTGTTCAACATCAGCATATAATAAGTTGGATTTCCTTCTTTTTTTTTTTTTTTTACAATATTTTTTTTAAACTAGGAAATCGGAGCTTCGTCCACTATACCCAGGGTGTAACCATGCTCGTCCCTAGACTAAGCACCGGGAGACATCGAAGGGATGGAGACACGGGAGGTGTCTACAAATTAATGTCACAGTTAAGTCTCGAACCTGGGACCTTGAGGAATGCACACCTTCAAAGCCCAAGCCTTCAACCACTGTGCCACTCCTTAGAGACGATATAATATAATAAGTTGGATTTCTACTAAGCAACTTTTTTCAACCCTTATTGATCAGGGAGATCTTGTAATCTCAACGGTCAGCACAATATAATGGAAGTATTTCTAAAAAGGCACCTAGAAGGATCAGTTAAGATTATGTATAAATAAAGGCCAACATCAAATCAAGTCCATAGCAACATGAAAACTAAACTCTACCTGATCGAGCTATATAGTTGATTTAGCATGTCTTCCTTGGCCTTCTCAACTTGACAAAGTACAACAGCCTGCATAATGAACACACTAATGAAATAAACTTGTTGGGGAGAATTACATGAGATAATCATTAGACACGTAACAACGTAAGTTTACTTTCAACCTAGCCAAACTATTCTTTTTATATATATAAGAAACCAAACTATTCAAAACTTACCTTGGGAACATTTGCAGCCAAACTATTCAACACTGCTTCAACATAACCACGGACCTCCTGAGACATCCACCGCAGCTCTTCTTCAGGATCAACAGGTTTTCGAGCCATAGTATCCTAAAAAGAAGTGGATATTCTTTAATGTTAACTGAGTTTGAAATGTCTCGAATCAGTTGTTTGACGTTCCAAATGACCAAACACCGGGTCTTTCTATTAGTAAACCACGTAAATCTTTGTTGATTCTTTTTGTTATATTCTTAACATGTCAAATTTGAAGCTTCTGAGGTTAGTATCGCCACTCACCCTCACATGCGGGTTAGTATCACCAATCAACCCACTAAGAAATGAATAGAACTGTAAAATAAAATTTAAAAAAAGCAACAAGAAATATGGAGTGGTGATAAGCCAAGTTAAGAGATTACTTGGATCTTTCTATTCTTGAGCTCTATTACTATATCGAAATAAACTGATAGAATCTATTACTATATCCTTCCATGACCAAAAATGAAGCCCTTCTTGCTAAATGGATTTGGAGATACAGTGTGTACCCTTTGGAGGAAAGTTATTGATGATAAATATGGTACCAACAATAACTCGCCGGGCAGATCCTCGATGCATACGGCAAAGGGCCCTTGGAGCTATCTTCCCTCTCATGCACTTGATTCATGACAGAATGTGCCACAAAGTTAACAATGGGAAGACAGTTTTATTCTCGAAGGAAACTTGGCTACAAGATGCTCCATTATGTGTTGCATTCCACCTTTTGTATAATCTTACTAAAGACAAAGATGTGGTTGTTGAAAAGGTTTGGCAAAAAGAGGAAATTTCTGGAATTTAAAGCTCAGAAGGAACTTGAAGGATGAAGAGACAGAAGAATTTTGTGCTTTGATGGATATCCTCAGCCGGATATCTTTAAATGAGGACAAAGATATTTGTTTATGGAAACTAGATTCTCCTGGAACTTTCTCTGTCCATTCTCTAATGAAAAACCTCAAAGCTCCTCAATCTGTCACTAACGGCAAGCTTTACAATGTTATTTGGAAAGGAAAGTGCCCCAAGAAGGTCAAATTTTTCATCTGGGAATTGAGTTATGGGGCCATTAGCACTAATGACTTGCTGGAACACAAACTTCCACACTTGAATATATCCCCACAGTGGTGTGCCATTTGTACCAAGGCAGCAGAATCACAATCTCATCTTATGATAACTTGTACCTATGCCTCTGCTTTCTGGGAATATATTCGCAAAGCCTTCACTTGGTTTTTGACTCTTCCAAAGGACCCTCACTCATTACTGAATATTGCTTTGTTGGATCATCCATTTATGGGGAAGAAGGAGAAAGTTTTATGGGATAATTTTATTAAAGCTTTCTGTTGGAGCATCTGGTTAGAAAGGAATCGTAGAATCTTCAAAGTTTCATTGACAATATCATTTATTTGGTGGTTTCATGGTGTAAAATATCCACACTTTTTCAAGATTATAGTTTCGATTCCCTTACTAATAGTTGGAGATCCTTATTATAGATGGATTGTCCTTATTTTGTAATTCTATAATTTCATACATCTAATGAAATTGTTTCTTATCCAAAAAAAGAATCTATTACTATATCGAAATAACAAAATTACAAGATAAGCCAAGTTAAGAGATTACTCGGATCTTCCTATTTTTGAGCTAACTCAAGACGGCCAAAATATTGCTTACCTCTCTCATTCCTACCAACGCTATTTATAATCAAATTTCCCAACTAATTACCTATTTATTGGCTATCATACCTTTAATAGGGATCCTATCATAAAAACAAATGCCCATGAATGTAGAACAATTATTTAAATGTGAACGCATGCCAGTAATAATAGGGTTCAATGTCATACTAGAGAACCATCAGATAGACTCTGCCGCAAGGTAAGACCGCCTTCAGAGGATGCACCTTTCGTTTGTCTCCCTTTGGAGGGTTGAATGACCTTGCTTATCTTATTTGTCCATTCCAGCTTGTCCGCAACACTCTCCGCCTTCAAAACAACAGCGCTATGGGCTGAAAAACATAGCACAATTGAGTCAGAAAACCAGTTTTCAACATGAAATTTCCAGATTTTGAATGTTTATAAACAAAATACTACAACATTTAAAATATCAAAAACCATGTGTAACTACCTTTTAAAACGGTTTTATATGGAACTTTGCTGGTAACCTTAAACACGAGATTTGATCCTTTTCCAGAATCTGGCCCATTAGCCTTTTTATCCTTTGAGCTCTTTGAAGGTAGAGGTGGAGCCTCTTCCTCGTCTGCAACTTCTTCAAGAATACAATCCTGTAAATATTTTCAGGGGCCAATGTGGCCATTCAGATAACCAACAGCAATACAGGACAAAATCATTGTTAAATTTCAAGGCGATCCCAGTACATCTTCCAAGAACATAAACAAAAAACTCATAAGATATGACCACTCCCAAACTGCCTTCTATAGTGATGTTTAATTGTCAAAACTGATTGTGCATGAGAATATACAAAATAGTTTTTTTTGTACGAAATCGCACTTTCCTGAAGTAAAAGGAAAGAATATAACAGAGAAAAACAAGCCTGAGCAAACAGAGCTGATACTGATACATAACTAAAAAAACAAAAAGAACAAGACGAAGCTCATAATTGCAAGACCTAGGGACTGAAGCCCATAAGGGGGGTCGTTATCCCTAAAATGAAATCAGGAAATTATGCTCTCATTACCTCTAAAGTAATGACACCACGAAACTGTCTCTCTTCTTGCTTCTTGGTGTATCCAAGCTGCACAACGAGGTCAGAATAGAAGTAAATAAATATAATAGACATACGTAGCCTATTTCAAATAAAAGTATAAGTAATAGACACAAATGTAACCGAAATGCAAAACACAATATATCTCCCCAAGTCAACACAAAAAGATGGCATGGTCGAAACGCTGAAGCGAACATATTTACGCAACCTTCAGATGTGATATTCATCATATATACTGCATATGCTCAAAGAAAAGTGAAGCTGCTACCAGATTATCAGCTGTTATGTATGGGTAGATGCACATGAACTTATGCCAGAAATATTCCTATAACCTACTCAAATTTTTCCTCTTCAATAGAGGAAACTATTATATAAATATCAACGTAAAGGAAAAGCTCATTGAAAAATTAATGAAATAAGTTTACCACTTGAAACAATAGCACAATCTGGTAGAAATATACATGCAGTCCCTAGCCAAACTAAAATGGAGAGTAAATTTTACTCTAAGGAGCCTATTTTCTTGAGCAAAAAAGAAACCACATTTTTCATTAATAATAAATGAAAAGAGGCTGTTGCTCTAAATCTACTCGAAGGAGCATATTGATGCATGCAAAGACCCTTCTAATCAAGATACACACAATAGAACACATATTTTGGCTTCAAATATAAGCTTCCAAGCTTCTAACAGCCTGAACACATATCAGTTGTTCCTGTTACCATTTCCTAGTTTCACTACAAAACAGGATACGATTTTATTCATAGAATTTTAGTGGACCGCAACTATCTTACTTAATCAATGGGCCTACCTACAACCTCACATTCTAAGATTAATAATAAAAGCCTTTGTTTCTCAGGGTAAGAGCCTTTGATCAGTGCTGAATTTGTAGCTTTTCTGTAGTTCTATGGCTCTTTCGTATGTCCGTTGTATTTTCTCTTATTGTTGCTCGCTTTGTTTTTTTCTTCTTCTAGTTCTCTCCTTTTTGGAGTTGTACTTCCAGTTTTGTCTCTTTTCATTTCATCAATATAAATTTGTTGTATCTTGTCTAAAAAATAAAGCATTATTTACTGATGTGAGGTCCAGTGCTAAAACCTATAGAACTTAAATTAAATAACAGTGCTGAAAAGCATATGAAGAAAAGATCAAATGGTATACAGTATACCATCTAACTGACTAAGTACTGAGGGATCAGGAACAACCCATTCCTATACTAAAGTAGTCTTCAACAAAATTCTACATACCTTTCCAGTCTTCTCATTTAAAACAAACCATCGCCTGCTCCACCCATTAGTTTTTGCACTTTTCTTTAACAAGTAGCCTACAAATTAAAAGAGACAGAAAGACAGTTCATTCAATACCAAATTTAAGAGATGGAGATAAAATAGAAACAGAAGATTGAAGGTCTCATTTATTTAAAAGGAGGGAAATAGATTCTCCAAAACAAATTTCAAAATGCCTTCATAAACAGCTGTAAGAAATATTCAAGCTGAAAGTTCAAACCCAGAAATAGCGTTGCGTTTTTTATAAAAAGAACTAGCTGCATGCATACCAGCTGTTATCTCTCCTTCAGCACCTGCTGTCTTCAAACCCGAACTTTCCTGCACTTCCTTCTCTTCCTTACTAGGTTTTTCTTTCATTGATTTCAAGCTTCCACCAGCTTGCTGGCTATTTGTTTGAGGACTACTTGCCTGGGAGCAAAAAAAAACTATACAAGTGAGAAGGGCAAACACAAAGGAGAGTCGGCTCTCAGCACCCCTTCGTTAACTCAAATTACTCACCCTGTTTGACACTGCTTGTTCAGCTTCTTGCCCTTTTTTTGATGATCTAGTCTTCACTTCCTCCTCCCGGCGCTGTCTTTCCATCCTAATTGAGAATGAGAAAGTTGATTTACAACCAATTTTAAAACAATTGAAATTTAAAATTGCTCGCATCAAAAATTGCATAGCATATTAGCATGCATGCATATGCTTGGGTGGTAGTGGCAGGAATGAGCACATTATTCAAGATGTCATAGTTTCACAGAAGAAATAAATTTTAGAAAAAAAATTAAGACGACATTAGGTTCCAAAAGGACACAGCAAACAAACAGATTAGCAATATCAAATTTTTTCATGCGTGTAAGATTTCTTTTTCCTTTCTCCTTCCTCACAGCAGCAAATTTCATACCTAAAAAGGCATAGCAGTAAAAGATTATAGTAACATTACCTTCTCTGTACAAGACGTATAAAGTGTTGTGGTGGGACAAATGCTCGCTCCATATCAACTAACGCCACAACCATCTTTTTTGATTCATTTTTAAACCCATCTAGGGCCGCACTTGCAATGGCCACAACCTAGAAGGAAAAATCCAGTTTTATTGGGAAAACAGCTACTTGGAGCTCTCTTACAAGAAACAACGTTTAAAACGAACAACAAAAACCTTTTAGAAGAACTACAGCTGCTATAATAAAATTTCAGCAGAAAACAAAAATAAATAAATAAATTAAGGATGCTAGCTAAACAAATTGAAAAGAAAAAAAAACATAGTTTTAAACTATGAAAAGGCTAAAAATACTAAATTAAAAGATAAAAAGCTACTCACCTCTCTTTTGAATGGTGGGTATCTTCCAAGACCTGGGGTGCCATTAGCAGCAGCAGAAACAATATCTATCAAAACTCTATGCACCTATATTTTTGTCAAACGAGAGACATCATGAATTTCATTACAAGAAAATGCTTCTTGCACTTTGTTGAAGGAATTTGAAAAATTACGAGGCTTAAGAGTATGGATATCCTTGTCAAGACTTAACCCAAATACTACATTTTTGGCAATCTAAATGGTTTCCTAAATTATTTATTTAACTTTATTCCTTATTTTGGTAAATTCTGATTAAAGAATCTCTTCCAAATCACTTCTGGTTTTTGAAGTATAGGAGGATGACACATCGTTCCCCTTTTTATATGGTAACAAATAGTTCCTAATCCCCAAAAAATTAAGAAAAATAAAAGAAACTGATAAGCTAAGACTAAAATTCTATAAGAGATCTTAAAGAAACTAAAGAAGTATTTCGATTTCCATGGTGAATTTAGTGCTCCAAAATTTAAGAATATAAGCATTTCGTGCACTTATCCTTTTATTTACCTCATCAACACAGAGACGTGATGGTTCTTTTGCAAGCTCCAAAACACCTTTTATTAAAGATCTCAAACCCTTCTCAGGTGATATAAGATAAGGCTGATAACCATCAGCTTCTAATACAATCTGTTAAAAAGAAGTCAAGATGAATCTACAGCCTGGTAAGATATAAACTACTAAAATAAAGAAGATAAAACATACCCTCTTCACATTATTAATATCGAAGTGTCTGTCTAAAGGCAGTTGCTTGATTCGATTTGGAAAATTCCCCTCAAAGCTAGCAACAATTTTCCAACCTGTACCCTGATATGCAAAATAAAAGTAATGTTAAACTTATAAATCCAAACCCTCACTGCAATTCACTTAACAATAAACTCAGATTTTCTTCCAAGGTTAGCTTTGTTCAGAGTAAAGTCAGACTAGATAGGTATTGAGAAAAAAAAATATTTCATTACCATTTCATCATTAATGTTATTTTATAAGAAATGGTTGCATTTATGTATGAAATTTATGAAAAGGATGGATAGTACATGAGAGTTACAAAAAACTTTCCCAATAAACTTTCCCAATTGGCTATAGGGAAGCATACTATATAAAGCAAAGAGATTTAACAATTCACACCAAGAGATTCATCAAATTAACTTCCTAACTTGTCCAAATATATTCTCCATGCATATCAGGACTCCAAAGAAATTTGCTATGATGCATTCCCTTCCTAATGAAGATTTCACAGTTGTCACAACTTGTCTTGTATCATCCTTTAAAATGGATTTATAAGGACCGTCAAACATAAAAACACAAAAGAAAATTATTCTTTGCTATTAGGACTTATTGTACTCCTTAAGAAGAAAACTACATGCTCTACAAGACACTTCACCTCTAAAGTGAGCTTAACAAACAGAAAATAGAAAAATCAAAAATAAGAAAAACAAAAGAAAACAAATAAGTTGATAAACTCTGATTAACAAAACAAAGGAGATTAACAAGACAAATTCTACATCCAACCAGCAGACATGGGGCAAATCTTCTTTTTTTATAACGAAAAATCGGATCAGAGCGGCTCACTTTACCATTTGATATTATATTTAGCTCCACTACATACTTGGGCCCCACGCCCGCCCATCTCAAGGGACCAATTTCTTTGTATTCACCAATTCCAAGTTCTAGAGTACCTTTTAAAGCAAGATCATCCTTTATAATGAAATGTGTTTACATTTCCCCTTCCTATGTTTCAACTCATGCATCCTTCTACTGAAAGACATTAACTTTGTGTCGGAATCCATCAATAATTAACTTAAATCATTAGAAGAAATATACTTAAATCATTAGAAGAAATATTATTTTTACACGCAAAAGAGAAAACTCTATCATGCTTAACAATTTTATGTAGAAATATTACAGAAATTAAAGAAGCACTACAAGTCCAACCCCAACCTAAAAATAAACATTATGGCAACTATTACAACAGAAATAAAATAAAATAAAACAAACAAACAGACAGACAAAGAAACAAAAATACAAAAAAAAAAAAAAAAGCATACACACACATCCCAAATGTCGTGCAGAAGAACCATGAAACAGTATATAAATATAAAAGAAGACCTACCTCACCAGAGCCTATGTGCTGGAGAAACTTGTCTTCAAACTCACGGCAAAGTTCCAATGCTAGAGCTCTAGTCCCCTCGACACCATTCACCATTTGCTCACCGAGCCTAACTAACTCATCTTGAACAATTTGAGACTTTCCTTGTAACCTTCAATGAAATACAGACACCAAAGGATGTTAATTTCCTCCCTCTGTATTAAAAAATATATTTTTTATCCATTCGAAAATTCTTCCGGATAAATCTGTCACTCAAAAACCATAAATACAGCAAACTCCATTCTTAAAAATAGACCTGCATTCAACTCAGAAAATTCAACCTTGGAATCACGTTCAAATGACAACGATATGAAGTTCTAAATAACAAATCAGAAATTAGAACACCCAAGACTATCTTTCATGATTTTTTTACCCAGGATGTAGTGAGAAATAGGTGATCTACTTGTTAATACAAATGCTCTTGAGTACAATAAAAATGATTGGGGGAAAAATAAAAGCAACATATGCACAATAATATGTAATTAAGGATTTCCTCGTAAAATTTGGAAAATGGTTACCCAGAGAGAAGATTAGGAAGCCGGACTTTCATTCGTTTGCGGATCTGTTGGGACAATGCATCGACTAAAGCTGGCCTACCTAGCTTACTTTGAGGGGCACCAGTTAGTATAGATTTAAGACTTTCACTGTCTGCTCTCCATGCAGTCTCTAATGAATTATCAGAGCCAACAGATCCAGACTGTGCAGTAGCAATTGAAACCGATTGACCAATCAAAGCAACCCATGGGATATCAGAGACTCGTGCTGGACCTTTATTTAACAGGAGGGCTTGCACTGCAGCAATAGACTTCTGGTCTGAAGAAGCTTGGTCAATTTTGCTAATTACACCAATGGTTCTGGTACCTATGTTGGGGATATCTTTCATAATTAGTCACTTAATGAATGTAGTAGAAACGGGAGAATATAAGTTAAATTTGATATAAATCAACATAAAAAAGTGAAATTTTAAGAATGAAAAATATTCACACACTTGATAAAGTAAAGCAAAACACCAAAGAGGGAACAAGGATCCATGATAAATGGTAATAATCAGAGTTTATTCCCATGGTAGACAGATAACATGACACCAAAGTTAATAGAGAAATGTGATAATGACTGTGAAGCACATTACCATCTGAGTCAAATTCCTTGGCAGTTCGTAGGGCTCGAGATGAAGCAATTTCATGAGCCTGAGCTGCTGGCACGATAACTAGCAAAATCGCATCATTATGTTCAGCATATTCACTAACCTATGCAAAAACCATCAAAATATAATTACTTATACATTTAATAAAAGTTCATATATTCAATCAAACTATCACTTGGGAAAGAAAAAGAAAACAAAAAACCATCCATATGGAAAATGGGTCAGATTTTGTTCAAAAGCATTCATCCGAAAAAGAAACACTGTTCTATAAATCTTTTCAAGTGAGAGGAAGTATCTAAGGATTTGATTTATGGGGTTTAGGTGTGGGTAATCTAAGAGTCTGCAACTGGGGGTTATGGCATTTTATTAATGAGTCAAGGTACATGGGGCAGCAAGTATGGGACACTCCCTTTTGAGTGGCCATCATGGGGGAGTCAAGGTACCTCTAGAAACTCTTGAAAAGGAAATGATAAGAAGTATCACTTTTTCCCTAATCTTTTTTCTAGTTCGGTGGGGGATAGATGGATGGGGATAGCGTTCCCTACTTGAGTTTCCTTGTTTGTTCCATTTATCTCTTATGAAACATCGCTCCATGGCGGATGTTCTCGCTCATCAGGGGCATCATCCCTTACTTTTGTTGGAAGGATTTCCAACGTCCTTTGGCCGATAGGGAGACGTTGGATGATGTCGTTCTACATTCTTTATCGGGATAGTTTCATTGTGACTCGAGGCGTAGGGATGTTTGTTGTTAGGCCCTCACTTAACTAAGGGTTTTTTGTGTTGGTCTTTTTTTCTGTCTGGTTAGGCTTCCTATTCTTCCCTCTTCATTGGGGGATCAATTTTTGGCTTCATTGTGGACAGTGAAAATCTCAAAGAAGGTTAAACTCTTTACTTGGCAGGTTTCCACAGTAAGATTAACACGTTAGATAAGGTTTCAAGGAAGGTTCCCTCCTTAGAGAGGCATGTGTGTTGCATCATGTGCAAGAAGGCAGTTGAGGATCTCGATCACCTTCTTTGACACTGTGAGATGGCTTTGAAAGTGTAGAATCAGTTTTTGGGGAGTTTAGTCTTGTTTTGGAAAGATAAAGGTATTGTTAGAGTAATAATCGTGGAATCACTTATTTCTACCCCTTTCGTGAGAAAATGGAAGATTTTGTGGCAAGTTGGAGTGTGCTATTTTGTTGAGACTTTGAGGAAAGAAATAGTAGAATCTTTAGAGGGCAGAAGTAGAACAAAATGGCTGATGCGTGAGTCCTCATTAAATTCTATGTTTCTTTCTAGGTAGGTGTTATTTAACTTGAATGGAGACTTTTTGTAGAATGCCTATCTTTTCTTTTTTGCGGGTCATTCTTTTTGTATGCTATTTATACTTAATAATGAATACTTGGAGTTTTATTGTTATTTATTAAGTAGCACGGACACGACAAGACACGACGACACGTCAATTTTAAAAAAACTAGGGCACGACACGTTTGGGACACGCGTGTGTATATATATATACACACACATACACACACACACACATATATATATAATTAGAATAAAATAATAACTACCATAATCTTACCATGGACAATTGTACTAGAACAGAACATGAAATATTAGGTTTAATATGGAGAGACACTCCCATGCGGATGAAGATGGACTCACAGTCACGACTTTGAGAGATACTCGATGTTTAAGTCGAAGGATTGACAAAGAGTCAAAGAAGATAAAGATTGGAGAGTTCTTGGAGGTGGCGATAAATAATAACAGAGTGTTGGAGAAATTTCTTCTTTGTTCAATATTATATTAGGTTTAATTTCTTTTTTTATTATTTAAATATGGAAAACGTGGGTTTAATAAGTGGACTTAATATAATAAATAAAATGGGTCATACATTTGGCTTAAAAAAATTATTTTTAAAAGAAAAAAAATTAGGCAACGTGTCCTTCCCATGTCCATTATTAAAAATAAAAAAAGGTTAAACACTTCAATCCACGTGTCCGAGGCATGTCCGTGTCCGACACCGGCACGCAGTCCTAAATGAAGTGTCCGTGCTTCATAGGTTATTTAAAAAAATTAAATTAAATTAAATTAATCAAGTACATGAGCACGTCCATGAGCAACTACTTACCACAGATTCATCCATGGCCCGTTGATCAAGCCCAGGTAAATCAATCAACTTTAGTGGAGGTCCTGAAATGAAATTGTGTAAATGAAGCTCTAACAAACAATAGAAAATAACTGAATGAAATGGATACAAGTAGCTGATGATAAATTTTTGTAATGAAAAGTACCGACGAGTGTAAGAACCTGACAAACTCAACATGCAAAAGACGAAATTGGACCTTCAGTTAATAAAATCCTATCCATATTGGGGGCAACAGATTTAAATTTTATGTCTTCATCATTCTCTGAATATTTTTATTAACTGCCTTCATGGAACATTTCTTTGCACAATTAGCAGTTGCTCGCCTAGACAACTTGTAGTAGCTAATTAATGACAAATTGGTTTACACAGTATCCAATGGACATGAAAACTAAATAGAATACAGCATCATTGTTTTTTGGAAACCGAGAAATTGAAGCTTTGCTCCACTATATCCGGGGTAACCATGTCCATCCCTAGGTCAAGCACCAGAAACATTGAAGGAATGGAGATATGGGAGGTATCTACCACTTAATGTCACAAGTGAGTCTGGAACCTGGGACCTTGAGGGGAGCATACCTTCAAATCCCAGGCCTTCGACCACCGTGCCACCTCTTGGGGACATCATCCAGCATTTTTTCTAGAACAAATACAATACCTCCTTTATCATGGACTAGAAACTGAACGAGTAATATGAAAATTCCATGTATATTCCTGGATAATTGTATTTTTCAATCCACAAACTATTCATTAGACAAAATTCTATGTTCGTTAGATTATCAACCTTCCTGTGATTCAATGCAAGAACAAGATTACTTATTTGATAACCAACTGAATTCCAGAGCACATGTTGGACATATAAACAAGCTAGCATCCAAGATCAACATGCTTTCTTTCCATATGCAAGTAAAAGATAATCATTATGATATATATTCTAATTATAAAAATAATTTTTTTTAAAAAAAAAACCATTAATACAATAAAAACTGAAAGGAAGAAACTTCTCTGCATGATCATAGTTTGCTATAAATATTCAAAATTAACCACGAAGTTATCCCAGTGAGCTAAAACAGAAGGAAACTTCACATGTGAAAGCTAGAACTAAAAGTACGAAAAGCACATTAAGAAGCTGCCAGATTGTAATTTCATATATCAATGAAAATGTTTCTTATCCAAAAAAGAAGCTGCCAGATAATTGCAGACGAGATTAACCAGTTCACAAAAATGTATACCACTTGCTTGTTTACCTAATCTTTTTGTGAAAAGCCACAAACCATCGAGAAGAATGACAAAATACTTGATATGTGATTATTGCCGTGAGCTATTTTACAATATCAGTTTTTAGCACCACTAAAACACTAGTACGAGCATTATAAAGTTCTCAAAAGTTCACACTTTTTAAAAGAGTTATATTAAAGAAATACATAATAGATAAAAAAAGTTATTTATAAGAAAAATTAAAAACTTTTACTTCATACTACAAAGGCCAAAGGGACAAGCTAACCTGTACTCGTACGAAGCTTTAGATATATTTCATCTCGGCTATTTCCTGACGAACCCTTGCTCAACCTGTCCTGTAGAGAACGTCGCAAAGCACCTGAAGAACAATTGGAAATAGTGCTGACATTAAATACAGGTGTATAGTTAAATAACCATCAATATGATAGAAAAGGTGGTAAAAGCTATTCTATGGTCAAGGGTAGATCCATACATTTAAGAGAGAGAGAGAGACAAATAAAATAACTGCATAGTGTAATTGTATAAAAACTAAAAACAGAAGCATTTTGTAAAGTTACTAACTTGCAGAAACCTGTTGAGATTTATTATCAATCTGCAGAATAATTGATTTACTATTCAAAGAACTTTCCCTCTGCAAGTCAATGCTTATTGGAGCTCGTGTAGCGCCATTTTCACCAGTTGGCTGGACAGAATTTACATATCACACATAAGAATAGGGTATCATATGGTGGCTTTTTTTTTTAATTAAGAAAGGTTATCCAAATGATTGGCCAATAGATCCAAAGAAAAATGAAAGAGCTAACCAACCAAGTAAAGTTCAACTTACCAGAACAGGATGTCCAATTAAACTATTCAAAACAGCAGACTTGCCAGCACCCTGAGAGATTTGATGAGAGAAATGAAGTTAAGATATACATCTTCATAAAATAAGCAAATCTAAAATAAGAAAGAAACAAATAAATATCTGAAACATATGCATTAAATTTTTCCAATTCAGGTAAACTTTCAAGCAGCTAGTCATGATTTACGAATATATGTACTTAAAAATTCTATCTCATTATACATTCACACTTTTGAGAAAACTAAGGTTAAAAAACTCAAAGGATTTGAATTTCCTGCATCTTGACTTTTGAAGGAAAGAAATGCAGCTCCAAAAGGTACAACAACGTAAAAATAAGAACTGCATTCATAAAATGTAAACACGTCATCATTGGCGAGGCTTATGCCCAGATTTCAGATTTTGAAAAGAAATAAGAACCCAATGAATTGTGAAAACAATCAAGAAAAACAGATTTTTTTTTTTTTTTTGAAACCGGTAATCGAGCTTTGCTCTACTATACCCAAAATAACTACGCCTGTCTCTAGTCCAGGCACCAGGAAACGTTGAAGGATGGAGATAGGAGAAATATCTACAAAATAATGTCACGTGTGAGGTGGACGTATCAATAAAAACAAAATTCCACATCCAATACTGAATTGTCGGCTGAAAAAATCTAAAAATTGTGATGTAATTCGACTCCAAGTTTAATCATACCCTAGAGTTTTCACAGCCAACCAAGCTCTTGCCAAATGTCATGCTACAATCTAAATAAATAATTCATCGCACTAATCAATATATTTTCTATCCCACTACAAGCAGTAAAGCTTAGTTACAACGGTCAGTCCATGAAGCTCGCCATCAAATTCGGGGACCAACAATTTGCTAAATATCAAAATAACTAATTCATCAACACGTCCCATCACAAGAGAGCTTCAAAATTTTCTTCTACTGCAACTAAAAATTCAAAAAACCCAGCAACCAGACCACATTAGATTTCACATCGTTCCATTCCTAGAACGATCCAACAAGTTAGGAGACCCAAACCGACACAAAGATCTGCCGCCTAAGACTAATAATTCAAAAAACTGAAATCTACAAATGCGTCTCCAAGACAAAGCAAACAGAACGAAACCGATTCGAAATCCAAAACCCAATAACAAGTAAAGAAAACGGAAGAAACGGGTAACTCACAACATTGCCCAAAGCCACAACGTTGAGGAAAGTCGTAGCCCTACGAGAAGAATTGTCGTCAACATCTTCATCGGCAAGCAGAGCAGCCGCTTGGCGCATCGATTCGGACAACTCACCCAACTCCTCAATCGCATCCATGGAAATTTGCCGAAGATCGACGATCTGGATCTCTGAAAACCTCTGAAAAAAACCCCGACCTGAAGTAATCGAGAGCAAAGAGAAGAGAGTAGAAATTCAAAGAGGATAAAGAAGAAGAAGAGATCGATTAAACAAGAACCCTAAAACAGAGATCTATGAGAAGATAGAACTTGAGATTTTGAATTTTGAAGAAATGAAGAACAGTTTAGAGAGACGAGGGTTATAAGAAAGAAGGAAAAGGAGAAGAAAAGTTCTGAGTTTCTCTCTCTAAAATACTCTGTTTCTCTCTCTTACTGTCACTGTTATATGCGTTTTCAAATGTTAATTTGCATTTTAATTTGGTTTGAATTTTCTTTTCTAAATAAAGTTTTTGTGTACTTATTTCGGTGGTGGGTGCCATTTGGGCACTTCTCTTTTTTTCCCTTTTCAAAGAAAAATATCAACTTATTGTTTGACTAAAATTACTCTTCAAAAAAAATAAAATAAAATCATTGTTTTTTTTCTTTGTTTTCAAAGAAAATTATGAACTTTCATCTATAATTATGGTTAGTTCAACCAATGAAATAGAAATTGATAGTTTTGATCTCTTTAACAATTTTATGATATGATATTTAATAAAATTATTCATGTTCGAGTTATATATATGAAAAAGAAATATCAGGGTCACTTTTGCAAGACTTTGTGGCACAAAGTTTAAGTACCTTCTCTAACATCATGAAGAGAAAGAAATTATATTTAGAAAATGACTTTTATGTAGCGACTAGAGAGAAAGGAAACTATAGTAATCGACTCCTTAACTTGTATAATTTTTAGAAGAAAAAAAACTAAGTAGGCACTTTATTTGATGTTTTTTTTTTTACTTAAATACTAGTTTAAAATCCGGTTTACCTTGAATTTTTTAATAAAAAAACAATTTATTTGAAATTCGAAAAGAAAACCGTCGTCAAAATGTTTTATTTGGAAAATAAATTGTCAATTACACTTGGAAGCACTATTATGATAATCGATGCAACTACAAATAAAACTTCAACTTAGTACAACAAGTCTCAAGTATGGTGTGACTACACTAACAAATCTTGACACGCTCGTAAGATTTGTTGAAAACTTAATAGGAGTGTGCAAATTAGAAAAGTATCAAGTACAGTGACAAAAGTAACATTCCATCTAATTCTACTACCAATGTGTTGATTTCGATAACTACTAAATATCACTTATCATCTAGTATTTTCATGACACAAACAAGTAATCATCCTATAACCCGTTGCATTACTTCATCTTCGTAGGTTATAAAGTCAAGAACCTATAACCATATGTCGGCCTTCTCTCAACTATTTGCCTCATGATCTCATTTGTATTGTAATGAAAAAAAAGGTAGGATTGTTAACAATAGTTCACTTCTATTACATAAAAGGGAACTATATGTTTAACTACAAAGAAATTTGTTCCACGTGTTCGTAAATTACCTCGTAATATTTATTTGTCGATTAATTTTTAAAAATACTAACTATCACGTTACTTTCTTTCCAACGTATTTGTTCATTTCAAGATCAGAATTTGAGAAAGATCGAAGTGTTAGGATGCTTGAATATACATACTATTTTGATGTGTTACCAGTGGGCCTAAATTTTGTATCCTTCTTCTAATAATTAAACAATAATACACACCCAAATTTTTGAACTTCAATCTTTTCTTTCAATTTTATTTAAAAGAACTGATTGTTCTAAATTTTATTATGATTTTTTAGCAAAAACATACCTGAATTAAAAAACATATTAAAAAACAAGAATATAAAAACTCTTACACTACCGACAATAGTCCCATAGTGCATATACTATTAATTTTTTTTTTTTCGACAAGCATATCTCAATTTTATTTAGATCTCGAACTTACATATATACCAAATAAAGGCTGATAAATTATTCCAACAGCAAAATAACTTTGACAAATAACCTGACAAGATACTGAAAGAGTTTGTGGCACGTTGGTTTCATTGTTTGGTGATAATTTTGTTCAATCTTGAAAATCGATATTTGTCTCTCATTTACTTGAGAGTAGTAGTGCTCTCTATGTAGAGTCTGTAATCTCCCTCTCCGGTTGTACTTTAAAAAGAAGACCTCGAAACTATCATGTATAAATTTCTGTTCAATTACAGTACAGAAACAAAAAAATTCAGCACCATTTCATCCAACTAACTTTAATGTACAGAATCTGTCAAGTCTTTACATATGAACAGCGACCCTAAATATAATTTACTCATCTCTGAAATTTCTGATTATATTTACACTGCAATTTCAAGACAGTAAAAAAGTGCGGAACTCTCCTTTCCTATAAGTTAAAAGGGAGCTTACTTACTAAAACTCTCTACCAACTTAGAGAATTTTTACTGTTGCACTTTAGCATTGTAAGAAGATTCTATCTCCTTCTGCATGAATCTTCCGGTGATTAAGAGGTTATGAATTCGAATATCATCACCCATTTGTTATTGAGCTAAAAAAACGAATCATGGCTGCGAGTTGTCTCATGGGAGATATCGAACTGTGCAATATTTAAAGCATTTTTCTATGTTTTGGCTACAAAAGTTTCACTCAAATGAAGCATAGAATGCAAAAGGAAGAGATCATGAAGTTTTGTAAGGCAACCTCGTGCCTCCTTGAACTTTTTTTTTTTTTTTTGTAAGAAACCGAATATTCATTGAAAAAAAATGAAAGAAAAAACAAGTCCAACAAAAAGGAATCCAAAAAATAGCCTACAGAAAGGGCCTTCAATCCAACAAAATCAAACCAAGATCATTATACTTGGTGACCAAAAGGAGGTAGTAAACTTCACCACCATCCAAACTTGATCACTTTGATCCATTCATTACTCTAAAACTCATAGTCTCTCTTGAGCCAAACACCCCCACAAAGTAGCAAAAAGGTAAGGTTTTGGTGGCTTCCTTGTACCTTTGTCTTTATTTAACCATGGATTAGCCTAGTGATTAAATAAGAACATCGTGAAAATAAAGTGTTTGGAAGTTATGAGTTCAATCTATGGTGATGACCTACTTACAAATTAATTTCTTGCAAGTTACCTTGACAATCAAATATAATAGGTTTGTCTCGTGAAAATAGTCGAAGTTCGCATAAGTTAGACCCTGACATTCACGGATATAATTTTTTATTTTGAAAAGTTGCAAACAAAGAAACCCTCTAAAAGACAGTCTAACAAGAATGCAGAATGAAAGCATTGCTTATTGAAATAAATCTTGTTACTAAAACTGAATTATACAAAGTTTCATGATCATGTACTTCCTGGCTTTCACTTGAATTTCTGTTGGACAAGAAACAATTTTACGTTTATAGGGTAAAAGAAATAGGAAAAGTTCAAGGAAACAACCTCCAGAAAGAAAGAGAAACAAAACCAACCAAGGAAGGTGGCTAAAAGGAAAGCCCCCAAAATAAAAAAACCAAGCCAGCTAACAACCCAGAATCACTTCACAACAACCACTAACCATATTTTCTTTCAACAAGAAATTGTCTTTTCAAAAAAATAAATAAATAAAAATAAATTGTCTTTTGATAAGCAAATTCTAGATATCCATCTTAAGAATACTTTTGAGATTTAATGTATAATCTAGTAACCAAGAGATTTCAAGTTCAAGTCTCTTATCCCCAAATATTGGTGAATTCTAAAAAAACAAAGCCTTTCCATTAAATAAGAGGAATAATTGCATGCTGCCTTAGCAGCATGCAGCCGCCTACGTGGCAAAATCTAGACCTTTGAATTTTTATTTTTTATTTTTTAACATTAAAAAAAAAAAAAATTTAAAAGAATGGTCCAGATTTTACCACGTAAGCAAATATTTCACTATCTTACTTGAGAATAATAATACATCTACGAAAGTTTGGTTTCCCCTCAAAAAGAGAAGACCAAAAGTATTTATAATACTTATTTATTAACATTAATACATATTTATTAACCTTTCCTCCCTAAATAAAGTGTTCACAATACTTACAAGTCCAAACCACTCTACATCCCCTTTTTTCCCCAAACATGAACACACTTGATAAATAATTACGTTCTTAAAAATTCAATGAAAGCCGGTAAAAAAAGAGTAAATTTTAGTTATACATATATGTATTGGATGAAAATGTTTATTACCACGACATACACATTTGTCTTAAATTCATTTAATTTTATAAATGTATATATATTTTTTAATTTTTACATTAAAAAATTAAATTAAATTAATTTGAAGCAAATGAGGGGTGTTTGTTTCCTATATTTAACTAGGATTTAGATTGAGAATTTATTAACTCCTCCCCGAAAACTTACATTAAAACGATTTTTTACTAATTTCTCCTCATTTTTACTTTTAAAAATAACTATTCATTTTAAATAATTCATTTATAACTATTCAATCATTTTTAATCATTCAATTTTTAATAATTCAAAATAACTACTGATTTTAATTTTACATCCAAATAAGAGTTTGAATCTAACTTTTATATACAAAAATTACATTCAAACGAATTTTGAGTTATAAGTTTCGAAACTTTATTCAAAATAACTTCGTTCATGGTAAACAAACATCCCCTAATGTATCATCTCCCCAAAAAACCAAGCTTTACACGTGAAAGGCACGTGGTAGTAAATGGGCTGGCAAGAGAAGACAAATCAAAGTTGTTGACCGGTCAAAAGAGTTGGTAGCTGGTTATGAACTCTACTCTATAAAAATGGCGTAAATTACTGAGAAATAAATACTCAAATTAAAATGTCGGTTTCTAATTGTACTTCTGAAATTTCAACCCCTCAGCTTCCATGGAAGCATCGTCTATTACTTCGACTCGGCACAATTCTCACCGCCGCTTGTTGCCGGTCCGATTTCACCATAAACCGCCGCCTCGCCGGAATCCTCGACCGGAGAATCCCCGCCTCTTCCAAACCGGTCGACGGCGTCTCCTCTTCAGATCTCGCCGTTGACACTTCCCGCGATCTATGGGTTCGAATCTTCGCCCCCGTCGACGGCGGAGCTTCGAATCTCCCGGTAATTTTCTACTTCCACGGCGGCGGCTTCGCCTTATCTTACGCCGATTCGGCCTGGACCCACACGGCGGCTCACCGGTTCGCCAAAGAACTGCGCGCCGTTGTGATCTCCGTTAACTACCGCCTTGCGCCGGAGTTCCGTTGCCCTAGCCAATACGACGACGGATTTGACGCTTTGAAATTCATTGACGAAACTTGTGGTGTACTTGCATCGGATTCGGGTAAGATAATTCTTTTTTTAATTAATATAGGGAAATGATTGAGTATAATTTCAAGTTGCTTTTAAAATGGAACATTTTTATTTTGACATTTTATTAATGAATAACGAAATCATAAAATTATAAGTCGTAGATGAAAATGAATACTAGATTAATTTTAAATTTTAGTATATTGATAAAGTAATTATTATAATTTTTAAGTGAATTTAATTTTTGAAAGTAAACAAATTTAAAAAAAGTAAAATGCAAAACATATAAGGATTGAAGTGAACATTATTATTTAAACGACAAATTTTGAGATATATGAGCTAAATTAATACTAGATTCAAATTTTAAGAATTAAAAATGTAATTTTTACATACACCTATATGCTTAATTTGTGACGAACTAATTTTTTAAGTTTCATGCAACTACATGAATTATATTTTTAAATTAGATTAAATAATCGATTTTGAAATCAGTTCAACATCATGATTACCATTTGATTCTTAGAATTGACTTTCATTTATTTGAAAGCGGTTATTATGGGTGATTTCGGTTCGGTTTTGTGTCGAACCGACAACCGAACTGATATCCTCGGTTTTTGAATAATTGGATCCAAACCGATGTCCAATATAGCATAAACCATTGGATTGGTTTTCATTTGGTTCGGTTTTTGAATAATTGGATCCGATCCG
>JBBMKA010000029.1:580516-627230 GCA_037833695.1 Sechiopsis laciniata
AATGCTCTCCCACATGGGTTGGGTTGAAGGTGCCTAAAACCCCAAACTTAAAGAATATAATTACTTACCCTAAAAGTCACCCGGCACTATAATTCAAACCGAATTATTATTATGCTTTTAATTTGAATTCATAACCTTTCTCAATTTGATTGATCGTCGCCATTGGAAAACATGGATTCAGAAATCTGAAGAACACTCTCAAGTTTCATCCAAGAAACTTTCAGGTACTCTTTCTTTGTGCATTAATGTCGAACTCCAAAGCTTTAAATCCCCGTTTTCTTTGTCAAAAAGCATAAATTATTATTAAAGAAAAGCAGACATTCGCCTGATGAACAGATCACTGTTTGATTTAATAGCGAAATTGCCGACAAAGATGAAAACTGGAAAGTGGAAACAATATTCTAATGGTTGACCATTTCTCAATGACGCGGATTATTGCCTTATACTACGTCGTTTCATTGCTGTAGTCCTTGATTGTTGTGTTGTGTTGTGTTGATTCTTCCAATTTCAATTATTCTTGATTTTTAATTTCATTGGAAACTGAATCTGGCAATATTTCATTGCTTCTCAGCTTCCCTTCTGAGTTTCATTTTGAAAATAGGTTTGTTAATTCATGTTCTCTGTTTCTTTTGTTTTGATTACTTGTAATTAGATAGATGTCTTTGATTTACGATCTGGGCATTGCCATTATTGTTTGTTTAGTTTGATTTGGATCTGGAATTGGGTAATTGAGTGGAGCTTCGATCGTGGGATTTTGAGGGAGATCTGCTGCTTTGTTTAGTTTCTTTTTCTTTTCTTTGGGTGTGAATTTGGGCTCTGATTTGTATGAACGCGAAAATTACTCTTTCTTAATTTCAATTATTGTTTTCGTTTCTGGTAGGGAGGAATCGATTTCGAGTTGTTGATCAATCAGTGATTTGAATTGATGTGCAATGCGGTGGCGTATCGGAGCTCTTCTACGTGATAGAAGAGCTGTTAGAGTGCCTGTTAGTGGAAGGAATTACTTGTATAAAGTTTCTCTGTCTTTGGTTTTTATTCTGTGGGGACTTATCTTTCTCTTTAGCTTATGGTTCAGCCGTGTGGATTGCTGCCAAGGTATGCATTGATCATATAATTTTGATTTCCTTGGTGAATGTTTGTTTGAATTTACAAGTGTATTGAAACTGATTACTCTATCCCACTACACCATTCTCTTGTGATCTTCTGAGTTTCCTAAGTATAATTGGTTTCTTTTAAACATTTTGAGTAATTTGTGCATTCTATCATCGTTCTTCAATTTTCAATTTGTTGGGTTTATAAAGATTCAAAGTTGTTTTGTTCCCTTTGTATTGCAGCTAAAATTCTGGTGTTAATTTTTGTTTAGTAATATTCATTTGTGAATATTCTTAAATCTGGCGCGTTGAAGATTTTGATTTATTTATCTTCCAGTATTTTATATGTTTCCCTATATTCTTAGATTAGAAAAAAAAAGTACAGAATATGTTTTCATGCTTAAGTATTTCATTAAAAATGCTATAGGGTAATACCAGATGGAAATACAATCATTTGAGATTTTTATTGTAGTTATTTATTACAGAAAATAATAATAAAAAAAAAAAAACATAATTGGCCGAATGCTGTGCATTCCTTCTCTTATCAATGAAGTTTACACATAATGGAACAAAGTTCAGTATGTTTGTGTAGATATAATCGATAAGCCTAGTATATGAACTACTTGAGCCTGACTTGTTCAATAAGTTGAATCGCTGTATCCTTGAGTTCAAAGAATATATTAGAGTAATTCCACTGCAAAGTACTTTGTTTCCTGAAATTATATTTCTATAAACCATTCTTTGTGGGAACTTCAATGGAGTACACGAAGTTGGCTTCCTTTGCTTTAAGTTTGTTCTATTTTGTTTTCTCATCCGTAAGTTCGTTTTAAACTGTTGAAGTGGTTTGGCTTTGTTATTAATCACCAAATTGCCTAAAATTAAATATTAGAAAAGGACTTTCCATATTAATAGAATAACTAATGTGAAAATGCCTGACACCAACTTTTTTCTTCATCACCAATTTACAATATGTTTACCAGACTGATAATATTACTGATATCTATGCCCTTCTTTTCTTTGGTTTTCAGAAGGATCTATTGTTCAACCTGCTGGTGTTTCTACTTCAAATGAGTCTAAATTGGAATATAACGAGGACTCCGGCTTTGTATGTGAACTTCCAAAGGGGGAAACCAATCTTATCATTGATTTAAAGGATTCATGCTCAATTGATGCTAAAGGCCATGGTTCTGACAATGAAGTACTTTCAGGTGACGAAAGTAATAGTCATATACGAAGTGCTACAGGATTGCCTGAAGCTGAGAGCTCTCGCACTGGATTGAAATCTGAAAGCAAGCCACTCAAGAGAGATATCGCGTCGGATACCGTTCTATTGGGCCTTGAAGAATTCAAAAGTCAAGCCTTTATATCGAGAAGTAAGTCGGAAACTTGCCAGGCTGGGAATACTATCCATAGAGTAGAGCCCAGTGGTGCAGAGTACAATTTTGCTTCAGCTTCGAAGGGAGCAAAGGTATTGGCTTTCAACAAGGAAGCAAAGGGAGCTTCTAACATTTTAGACAGGAATAAAGACAAATACCTCAGAAATCCATGTTCTGCTGAAGAGAAATTTGTTGTCATAGAACTTTCAGAAGAAACCTTGGTAGTTACAATTGAAATTGCCAATTTTGAGCACCATTCTTCTAACTTAAAAGAATTTGAGCTACTTGGCAGTTTGGTTTATCCAACCGATGTCTGGTTCAAGCTAGGGAACTTCACTGCTCCAAATGCAAAGCAGCCACATAGATTCGTTCTCAAGGACGACCCAAAATGGGTGAGATATTTAAAGTTGAACCTTCTTACTCATCATGGTTCAGAATTCTATTGCACACTCAGCACTGTTGAAGTTTACGGAATGGATGCCGTTGAGATGATGCTGGAGGATTTAATATCTGATCAACATAAACCTTCCATATCAGATGAAGCTACTATCGAAAGGAGAGTAATTCCCTCCCAGTCCGGATCCAACGACGAAAGGCAACATGGTAGAGAGTTGCAATCTCTAGCTATTGAGGAAAGTGATGATGATGTGATTTCTGAATCTTCAAAGAGTAATATACCTGATCCCATCGAAGAATCGCACCATCAACAACCTGGCAGAATGCCTGGTGACACTGTTCTCAAAATTTTGACACAGAAAGTTCGTTCATTAGACCAAAGTGTATCCGTTTTGGAGCGGTATCTGGAGCACTTAACTTCCAAACATGGCAATATATTCAAAGAATTCGACAAAGATATGGGAAATAATGATCTACTCATTGAGAAGGCTCAAGAGGATATAAGAAATATTCTTAAAATCCAGGACAGCTGTGTATGATATACTCTTACTCTTATTAATTCATCTTCTATTCATAACAATGTTTATCTTTTTTTTTTTTTTTTGAAAGAACAATGTTTGTTGTCAATGCAGAATAAAGATGTTCGTGATCTCATTTCTTGGAAGTCCATTGTTTCCTTGCAGTTGGATGGTCTGCAAAGACAAAATGCTATACTCAGGTTTTGTGTTTTTTCCTCCCCTCCTAACCAACACACACAAAAAGAAAAAAAGAAGGGAGAAAAATGGAGTGAATTGTTTTTTGGTTTAAAACCTATTGTGGTTCTATATTTCTTCTATTTTGTTTAACTTTTATATGTTCTAGTTTATTCGCTTGATTTCTCGCCTTTATGTAAATTTTTTAATAGACTATTTAATACAAATTTTACATAGGTATATTTTTTCATTTAACTAACGAACACTTTTTATCTACTAATTTGTCTTAGTACCGAGGGGTTGAACAATATTTCAAAATTAGAGTATTTATAATAAGAGAATTCATAACGAATATGAGTTGGCCTAATAGAGATGAGTTTCTTGGCCTAATAGTCAACGCTAGCTTCTTTGGCATGTTGTGGGGTATTTGACTTTAGCGAAATAATAGGATTTATAGAGAGGTCTTATGATGAGGTTTGAGAGGCTGTGAGGTTTTATGCAAAACAGTTTTAAAAAATACTATTAATCATGGTGAATATTTTTTCAGTACATTAAAGATATATGCTAATATTGACTTTTTTTTATCTTTTGTATTTGCTTTGTTGATTTGTTTCCTACTTTCTCTAAAGTGTTTTTACAGGTTGGCCCAGTAAAATTCCTGCATAAAATTATTGTTGTTATTTAATAATAAAAAGTATTCTCATATAGCCTTCTGTCTTTTTTGATTTGTTCCCTTAATTTTTGGCAAATGCTCTCTTTTCTTTGTCATTCTTATCTAAAATTTCCTTTGGAGAAGAAAGGAATAAAGATTTTGTCATTGCCTTAGCAATCTTGTAAAAAAACTGTCTAAAGTTGTGTTGGTAAAATTATTCTAGTGGTGAAAATGCTAAAAGCTTGGGTTTTTTGTTTTGCAGATCTGAGATTGAAAGGGTACAGAAGAATCAGACTTCTCTTGAAAACAAAGCAATAGTTGTTTTTCTTGTTTGCCTCATTTTTTCATTATTTGCTATTGTTAGGCTATTTTTGCACATTGTTGTTAGTGTATATGAGAGAACAATTAATTCCAGGAAATTTTGTTGTAAAAGCCCTTCCTGGTATCTTTTGCTTTTGAGCGGCTGCTGTTTTATTCTTTTCATACAGACAATATAATCAAGGAATATTGCTCAATTCATCCATTCTTATTTTCCAATGTAAACGCTCCCTCTGTTCCCCTCCCAAAAAGATGGAAAATAAATATGAATATGGTACATGAATTTGAGAAATAATGTAGAATTATTTTGTCTCAATTTTTGTTTTGAAAACTTCTACTCTTGCCTAAATTTATTTGGTAATTATAATGAATGACATTTGGCGATCATTTTGTTTTCGTGTTTGTTGTTTTTGAAAATAATGTTTGCGTCCTCGCATTTTTTTTTTTTTTTTTTTTTTTTGGTAAGATTCTCATCTTCTTTAAAAATGCATCTAAGCTAAATTTCAAAAAACATCATCAAAATTTTGAAAAACTTTTTCTAGTTAAATTTTTTAATTGATTTAAAAATATATTTAGAGGCAATAAATAAGAAAACTAGTGGACATAAGGTTCTTAAGTTATAATTGTAAAAAAAAAAAAAAAAAAAAAAAAGGACCCTTATACTTTTACATTCTCTAAGATAATGTACTGGGTTACCTAATTTAATTAACTTAAAAACAAAAAAACATATTTCATAATATTTACTATTTGATCTGGATCTAACTTAGTTTAGAGTTGGTCAAATTTGAGATTCAATAGAAATAGAAAGAATGTCATAGGAAAAAAAAAGTTTGGTCAATAGGGTTGGTATCAATCTTAGCTCTAGAAGGAAAATGCAAAAAATGTAATTTGAACAATAATAGAAAGAAACTTATGAATGTTAGCAAGATCTAAAACAGAATTCAAGTATAAGAATTGAGAATCTCCCACATCTTGAGCAAGGAATGACTCAAAATGAAGCAATGAATCTTGGTATTAGCATGAGCTGGTAAAACATTATAATAGGCATTAGTACACACTCCCAAGCATTGGGAAATTTCTGTTGATAATGGAAGATCAAAGCAGCCATGGAGAAGAAGAAGAAATGGGACATTCTAGAAAGCCATTCTTCTCATCTTTTTCCCCATTTTTGTTTGTGTTGATTACACTTCCTTCTCTTGTTTTAGTATCACTAGTTTTGAAGGTTGATTTGGAGGTTTCTTCTTTATGGACATGGAGGACTGGCTTGGATAAAGACTTGTCAAATTTCCACAACTCACAACTTGATTTTTCAGATAACATCTCACCTAAGTTGAACTTCAAGGGACAGTCTTTTTCCCCTCCAACTGTAAGTACAATGTTGGTTTCTTCACTTTTTTTTTTTGTTTGTTTTCTTGGATTTTTATTTTATTTTATTTTTTATTTTGAGACAATTAAAGTGGGAGATTCAAATTCATCATCTTTTAGTCATGAGCACACAGTTATATTGATTGTACTATTGTTCTTGTTAGCAGCTTTCTTAGACTTTGTTTTATTGACAAAACTATATAATAAAATTACTTCTCTTGTTATAAGCCTGGTCTCATATTTTCCTTTTCAGTGTGGGAATCTCATTTGGTCTATGTACTTTTATTGGATCAACCATATTTTAGTATTTGCACTTTTGTTTGTAGCAAATTATTATATGTAGTTAAGAATTTGCAATAATTTTGTCCCTTATGATTAAGTAGCCTATCTTTATCATATTCTTAATAGGATCAAGGAATTCTATCAACTAAATTGTTGCCAATTTTAATTAAATGCTGACATAGTTTTTGAGACAAAATTGTTATGCCAATAAAATTACATAAAAAACATACATTTTTCTTCTTAATTACTCTGGTTTTGAACTCATATTATTCGAAATTCAATTGTTCTTGTTTACATAGACGTGTCAAGGATTAATGTAAAATCAACATGGACAACTGTAAGAAATCACTCTAGCACTATTTAAATTGCCAAACTTTCAATAGAACTAGTTAGAAGAAGAAAAAAATAGAAGTTTATTTTTTTTTTATAGTACATATATGGGAGGGAGGGAGACCAACAAATCCTACATAAAAAGTATTGCTCTCAAATAATATGAGAGTCAAATACCGATGGAGTTAAAATGGTTAAAATGAAATAACACCAATCAAAATAACGAACTGCGCCACCGACCCATTCGGTAAAAAAAATAGAAGTTAATTCATAAGTTCAACCATCATTTTACCATTGTCTTACTAGAGAAAAAGTTAATTATTGGATATAAATCTCATCAGGAAAAATCTCAAGAAACAGTACCTGAAAACAAAGAAGCCAATGGAAAAGATGGAAGGTCAGAGATTAGGAGAGTTAAGAAATACAGTAAGTTGAAGAAAATAGAAGTGAAATTGGGAAGAGCAAGAGCATCCATAAGAGAAGCTGCTCAACTTCATAACCTTACATCTATACATCATGATCCTGACTATGTTCCTTATGGCCCAATATACAGGAACCCAAATGCTTTCCACAGGTACCATAAACTAAATTGCAGTATTCATCTTAATTTCTCGATCATTAAGTTTCAATTTGGTTCCTATAATTTTATATCTTCCCAACATTTTACTTGGTATTGCTCGAATTATTGAGAATTGAGAGATATATAAGATGGTTATATGAGACACTTTTGAAGTTCAAGCATGTTATGAAAAATCGTAAACAACAATCAGAATTAAACAAGTGCGAGAAAAGAACACACATGTTTATATGGTTACTAACATTATGTTAACTACATCTAAAGCAAAAAAGATAAACTGTTTTGTTTAAAAAATCATAAATGATACAAATGTTAGACAAACAGGACAAAAATTTTAGAGAAATATTTACATCATGTCCGGGCATGATGTATAAAATAATGTCCACCTATGTGGTCCAATATGAGCCACAATCTTTGTTTATTTTATTTTTTTTATCTTTTGAATTTAAAATCAAATAGATTGTGACCCATATTGAGCCACATAGTGGGCATTATTTTATATATAATGCCTGGGCATGATGTAAATATTCCTCAAAATTTTAACCGAGATTATATAGTGACCTCTCATAAAACTATAATACAATGCAAGACCCAAAATATATAAAAATACACTACGAAAATATAAAATTTTATTAACATATTTTCTAGGTTGTGAGAGTATTGCCCCCAAGCCCCACTCGGTGCTTCGCCCCTAGACCTCGACTTGCTGTCCGAGGCTCCAAACATCAAGATTTCATACTAAGTATGCGTAGCACAATATTGCTCAAGGCATTTCAACTAGAGTACATTTAATCTAATAATAATTAAAATAGATTCGAATTTCCTTATCAATACAGTACATTTACAGGAGTTATCTAGAAATGGAAAAGCTTTTGAAGATATATATATACAAGGAGGGGGAACCACCAATGTTCCATGAAGGTCCATGCAGGAGCATATATTCCACAGAAGGAAGGTTCATTCATGAAATGGAAAAGGGAAACTTGTATACAACCAATGACCCAGATCAGGCCATTCTCTACTTTCTCCCATTCAGTGTTGTCAATTTGGTTCAATATCTCTATGAACCAAAATCTCATGAAGCTAATGCCATTGGAGTTACTGTCAAAGATTACATCAATGTCATCTCTAATAAGCACTCTTTCTGGAATCGCAGCCTCGGCGCTGACCATTTCATGCTTTCGTGCCATGATTGGGTAAGCTTTCGAGTCAACCTTCTAATTTAAACACTTCATTTAGAGAACATAAGTTAAGGGCTTGACCCGCTTGAATACAATTCATATCTAACCTCTATAACTATAAATATCGGGTTTGGAGTACTTAAGGTGATGGGTTCAATTCATAGTGGTCCCTACCTAGGAATTAATTTTCTATAGGTTTCCTTGACATTCAAATGTTGTAGGATCAGGCGGTATGTCTTGTGACATTAGTCGAGGTACACACAAGCCAGCTCGGATAGTTACGGATATAAAAAAAAACTATAAATATCACGAAAATACGCTTTCAAGGAAGAAATCAAAATTAACAAGCATTTGGTTGTTGCAGGGGCCACGTACAACTTCATACGTTCCACTTTTATTCAACAACTCCATCAGGGTATTGTGTAATGCAAACGTTTCGGAAGGTTTCCGTCCCTCCAAAGACACATCGTTTCCTGAAATCCATCTCCGAACAGGAGAGATTGATGGACTTCTCGGCGGACTCTCGCCTTCTCGTCGACCTGTTCTTGCATTCTTTGCAGGTCGCTTACATGGTCACATAAGGTACCTACTCTTGGAGAGCTGGAAGGAAAAGGATGAGGATGTGATTGTTTACGACGAAGTTCCAAGCGGAATATCATACGACTCGATGTTGAAGAAGAGTCGGTTTTGCTTGTGCCCGAGTGGGTACGAAGTAGCAAGTCCGAGGGTTGTGGAAGCCATTTATGCTGAATGTGTACCGGTGTTGATATCAGAAAGCTATGTTCCTCCTTTCAGTGATGTTTTGAATTGGAATTCATTTGCAGTGCAAATACAAGTGAAGGATATACCAAACATAAAAGAGATACTGAGAGGGATATCTCAAAGTCAGTACTTGAGAATGCAAAGGAGAGTGAAGCAAGTGCAAAGACACTTTGTGCTAAATGGAACTCCCAAGAGATTTGATGTTTTCCATATGATACTTCATTCTATCTGGCTTAGAAGGTTGAATGTACACATTCAGGATTAAGGTTATTTTCACCATATAACATTTTTTGTAGTTCCAACTCTAATGTATAATCTCTTACCACAACATATTTCTTCAAAACAACAGATAAAATGCCAAAAAGAAAGGGATAAAAGCATAGTTTCCCCTCCAGGTTTGGGTTTTTATTTTCAGTTAAAATGTATCTTTACTTTTTGAGTTTTTTCATTTTGAACATATCTAATTTTAGTCCCTAATAAAAAAAAAACAGGCTTAAAATTAGTTTAAAAAAATTTAAAGGTAATATTAACCGAAATTGATTCGGTAAGAGAATAACTTTAGTGAACATATTTTTAAAGTTTATAAAACAAAACCTTAACCTAAAAGATCAATTTTAAGCTTTTTTTTAGTATTATTTTTTATAACCTTGTTTTACTGCATACTCAAAAGTACTCACACCCGTACCAACAAGGCCGTCCTGAGAAACCCAATTTAAAGTTTTCTTAAAAAAAAAAAAAAAAAAAAGACAACTAATACCAGACAAGGAACCAAATGGAACAAAAAATAAATACAAAGTATTTAAACTTTTATTTTCTGAATGAAAGACTTTTCAATGTTTATTTGAATTCTTCTAAATTCGAGGAAAGTAAGGCATCCCAAATATTTATCCAAAAAACCAAAGAATAAAAGCAAATATCTCACTGTTTCAAATTACAACCCGTCACTCTTTACTAAGAAATAACTGAATATTAAATATAGCCCATCAGAGATAGATGATAGTACATACAACATCAGAACTAATACATGCAAATACATTTTTCTTGTCCAAAAATGAATGGGGCAATGCAGAACCAAACCTTAAAAAAGGGGCTAAAAATGTAGAACTAAAAAGAGGAAACCAAGAAGACCTCCAATCTAGTCTTATAGTAATGAAGAAGCAAAATCTAACACTGACAAATGTTGTATATACACAAATCCCTCTCCACCTTTTGAGTTTCTAGTAGAAATATGAACTCGAAGCGATCACTAAATGAAACATGAAGTGGAGCTTAAGATCAGCCCAATGATGCAGAGACAATATGAACCATCAAGTAATATCTGTAGCCATGCTAGAAGTATTTGGAACCAGAAGACTGCGGAGGCGCTGGTGGAAGCCGGACTGGAGTGCCACGTCGGCTAGAGCTTGAACTTGAGTTTATGTCGCCGTTTTGTACAGGATTGCTAGAATGTCTACTGTGGCCATTGGAAGAAGATCTTCTGTAGTCAGCACGGCTATTAGCAGCAGCATCAAATGCAGATCTCCAGTCATCTACTCCTCCAGATGGTCCGCTAGTTTTGGGACTACTTTCTGCAGAGGTTTAAAATATTACACAACGTCAAAAAATGGCCGGACCCTATTATGAAATTGGAGCAACAATCAAATAAAAACAGTAACGAATCATGATGATTTATATGGTTCACTAACACTATATTAGCTACGTCCCAACTAAGTAATTATAGTAATTGTCAGGTATCATAGTTCAAGGCAATGCGAGACTACTAGCAAACCAACCAACTTTAAAATCGTCAAATGTCCAAGAAGGAAAAGGGAGTCTATGGGATTGTCAAGCAAGAAGCTAATTTGTATATAAATGTTGAATAGCCTTGTTGATATTTTCATAGATTAAAATCTAGTAATTATTTTTTGGTTAAAATCCTATTTTAGTCCCTCAAGTATCCTCCTTGTTCTATTTAGGTCCTCCAACTTTAAAAGGTTCAAATTTAGTCCTTCAAGTATTAAAAAAGCTTAAAATTAGTCCCTGGCTTTTAAAAAAACAAACGGACGTTTAAAAAACGTTTCCAACTTCACTATTCGGTACCTTTCGCCGGAAAATTGTTGAACAAAAAACTTGGCCAACATAGAAAATCGTCATTTGAGATGCTTGAGGACTTGATCGACGTACGAGGACAAATCCTCCAATTTTGTCTCCGCAATCTTTTCAAATCTTAGGTTAGCCATCGTTTTCCCTTCAAATCCTTGAGCTTAAAATTATTCATCGACACTGTTTCGTAAAATTGATTCGAATTGCAGTAGTTTTATCTCTGATTATGAAACAAATTTATGTAAACATTATTGTTCTTTTGTCAAATGTATAAGAACTGGGTTATGAAGATTGAGATTTACAGCCCTTCTCGATTTTATTTTCCACCCAATTTATTTTCTTCTTAATCTAAAATTGACAAAGTTTTTATGTAGTTTTTTGTGTTAATAAACTGGAAGTGTAAATGGAAATGGTGTGTAGAGAGAGAGCAGATTGAAGAGCGGAGATTTACCAAGAATCCAAAATTTAGATCTCTGCCGGCAACCACCCTCTTGCCGGAAGGTAACTGTTAAATGTCTCCAATATTTATTGCGAAATTTCTCTTCGTTTCTGACTTACCTCCTCAACCACGAAAGGCCTGTCGGCGCCGAAAGTGATGGCTTATGCTTTTTCTCTTCCTCTCGCCTGAAGGTAATGGCTGCTTGGTGAAGGTGGAGACGTTTTTTAAACATCCGTTTATTATTTTTAAATCAGGGACCAATCTTAAACTTTTTTAATACTTGAGGGATTAAATTTAGACATTTTAAAGTTGGAGGACTTAAATAGAACAAAGTAGATACTTGAGGGACCAAAATAGGATTTTAACCTTATTTTTTTCTATTATAAACAATATTTAGTTAGTATTTTATTAAGATTGCATTGGTTTGGTCAGGCAACATCTTTGTGTGTGCCCCCTCCCTCTCGCCTTGAGGCATATAGGAGACTTGTCGCTTTATAAGCTCTAGAATGTGTCTTCCTCTAACCTTCAAAGAGTGGCTCAAGTGGTCAAAGAGGACATTGGAGTACTTAAGGTGATGGGTTCAATCTATGGTGATCACCTACCTAGGAATTAATTTTCTATAGATTTCCTTAGCATCCAAATGTTGTAGGGTCAGCACGGGATTTACATTAGTCGAGGTGCGCGGAAGCGGCCCGGACAATCATGAATATCAAAAAAAAAAAAAGGTGTCTTCCACTACGAAAAACACTATAAACACAGTAATTTGTCACAGGTTCAAATCACGTATTTCATGTCAGGACAGTCTTAACCATAGTTTCATGGCTAAATCATCACCCATCAACTTTTTATTTTTTTAAATTGACTAGTTGCATAATCGGGAGGAACAAAATAATGTCGTTTCTTAACCGGATTCTTTCTAAATAAACCTAGAGAGACCAACATCAGACCCTAACCATCGGACCATGCATACAAATAGTGAAAGCAATAAGTAATGACTAAGATTACCTGCACTACCATCGGACCAACTAGTAGCAGCTGCTCGATTATCGTGAATGCTGAGCTGCCTTGTAAGTTTTGAAAGGAGAGAGGATTGCTTTTGACAACGTTCTCTCCTCCGTTTTGCATTCTGGTCCTCCTGAAGAAGCTCCTCAATCCTTGCAGAGTTTTGGGCACTGTTCAACATGAGCATATAATAAGTTGGATTTCCACCAAAATATTTTAAACCCTTATAAGCAAGATCTTGCAATCAATGTCAGCACATTATAATGAAAATATTGTGAAAAAAGACAATTGAAAAGGGTCTGTCAAGATTATGTATGAATATACAAATAGGTACCAACATGACAACCAAACTTTACCTGATCGAGCTATATAATTGGTTTAGCATGTCTTCCTTGGCCTTCTCAACTTGACAAAGTACAACAGCCTACATAATCAACAACTCACTAATGAATAATCATTAGAAACGTACGTTTAAACCTAACCAAACTATTCAAAAACTTACCTTGGGGACATTTGCAGCCAAACTATTCAACACTGCCTCAACATAACCACGAACTTCTTGAGACATCCACTGGAGCTCTTCATCAGGATCTGCCGGTTTTCGAACCATAGTATCCTAAGAAAAGTGAAGGGCAGTTTGAGTGCACGAGAAGTAGTTAGTTTAGAGATCTTGCAAGGAAGTTAGCTTTGATAAAATTTAAGAAACAAATCCGTAAAATAGAAAAAGCAACAAGAAAGAGTGCATATACAACATCCTATGCACACTCCAACCATTAAACGTAAATTCCCATGAACGTGGAACAATTATCTAAATTTCAAAGTGTGCCGAAAAAGAAAGAAAGAAACGGGGAGAGCTAGGCAATAATAGAGTTCAATCACATACTAGAGAACCATCGGATAGACTCTGCCGCAAGGTAAGACCACCTTCGGTGGATGCACCTCTTGTTTGTCCTCCATTGGAAGGTTGAATGACACTGCGTATCTTGTTTGTCCATTCCACCTTGTCCACAGCACTCTCCGCTTTCAAAACAACAGCACTATGGGCTGAAGAACATGGCACAATAGAGTCCGCAACAGGTTTTCAACATGGAATTTTCAGATTTGGAACGTTTATAAAAAGAAGACTGCAACATTTAAAATATCCTCTCTTTTTAATGAGGCATTTAAAATATCAAACACCAAATGTAACTTTACCTTTTAAAACGGTTTTATATGGAACTTTGCTGGTAATCTTAAACACAAGACTTGATCCTTTTCCAGAATCTGGCCCATTAGCCTTTTTATCCTTTGAACTCTTTGAAGGTGGAGGCTCTTCCTCATCTGTAGCTTCTTCTATATTACAATCCTGTAAATATTTTTGGCAGTCAATGTGGCCAGTCAGATACCCCAACAGTATATATAATAAAATCGTTGTTAGTTTCAGAGAATTCCAGCTCATCTTCCAAGAACATAAACAAAACTCACGAGATATGGCCACTCCAAATCGGTCATCTATAATGATGCTTTATTGTCTTAATTATGTGTATGAGAATATATGAAAAAACACTTAGTTATAGAAGAAAAGAAAATGCAAATAATTATACATGATTTTTTTTTTGTAAAAAAATGAGCTT
This sequence comes from Sechiopsis laciniata, assembly GCA_037833695.1. Lineage (NCBI taxonomy): Eukaryota > Viridiplantae > Streptophyta > Magnoliopsida > Cucurbitales > Cucurbitaceae > Sechiopsis > Sechiopsis laciniata. The sequence goes on from JBBMKA010000029.1 coordinate 594,675, forward strand.
TCGTGAAAAATGAAAGAGTATGTAAGTGCATACGACAAACAAGTCCATACAAGGAGTTCGAACCTAACTATAAAAAAGGACTCCATCAAAAAGAAAAAGACAAAGCTCATAATTACAAAATGGCCAAGTGGTTGAAGCCCATAAGGAGGCATTAAATCTGGCCACCCTTTCAAACTTCTAAATTGAGAAGGAGATGTCCCTGTTTGTGTGTGTGTGGTGGGGTTGGGGAAATATGCCATGTCCTTGTCCCTCAAGTGAGATTAGGAAAAACATTATGCTCTACATACCTCTAAAGTAATTACACCACGAAAGTTTCTCTCTTCTTGTTTCTTGGTGTATCCAAGCTGCACAATGAGGGCAGAAAAGAAGTAAATAAAGGTAATAGATATTTCCTATTTCAAATACATAGATAGGTAAGAGACACAAATGTAACCAGAGTGCACAACACAACATATTATTATCTCCCCAGGTCAAAACAATAAGATGGCATGGCTGAATGAATCGAACTTATTTCCCAACTTCAGATGTGATATTCATATCTACATCATATATGCTCAAAGAACAGTGAAGTTACTACAAGATTATCAGCTATTATGTAATGAATAGATGATCCCAACACATGAACTTATAATCACCAGAAATATGCCAATAACGTACTCAGATTTTACCTCTTCAATATAGTAAACTATTTTTTTTTTTTATATAAGTCCATACTTTTATTGAGATAAAAATGAAAGAATACACAAGCACGCACAAAAAAAAGCCTAAAGAAACAGTCTACAATCCAAAACAATTAGACCCAAACGAATAATGACAAAATGGCTTTGTTAACGAAGCCTAGAGAAACATAGAATGTTATGAATGACCACACATCCTCCGAAGATCTCTCGAACCCGATTATATTGTTTCCTTTGCCCAAAGGTCCCACAATAAAGCACACACCTCAGCTTGCCACAAAAAATTTCCTTTCACCCAAAAAAGAGGATGAGAAAAACCTTCAACAATGAAGTCCTTGTCGGATTAAACTCCTCAAAAATCTTATTCAAGACCAATAAAGACATCTTGCATCTCCAGAGAACGTGATCCAGATCCTCAGCATCCCTTTTACAAAGAATGCAACACCAAGGCCCACCAAAGAGTGCACCTTTCTCACCATCCTATCCAAAGTGTTTAACCTTTCGGCTAAAACCCGTCAGATAAAAAACTGAACTTTTTCGATATTCACATCTTCCAAATTGAGCCAAACACAAAATTCCTTATCGAAGGACAGTGAAAGGAATTAACAATACATGAAAAGAAGGATCTGCACAAAAACCCTCCAGATGAAGATGAACAAGGATTTCTTATCCAAAAAAGAAGATGAACAAGGTTACCAAAAACAAACATCCCTCCCCAAATCTCTCCCCCACTAAAGAAATATCTTTTTTTTAGTTTAACAGCAATTGAAGGTGGGGGATTTGAACCCATGATCTCTTAGTCGTGGATACATACTTATGCCGATTGAGCTATTGCTCTTGTTGGTAAAGAAACAAGATCTATAACATCCATCTTCTCTCTATCTAATAAGGGACACCTAAAACAACGAGGTGAGGGAGGAGGCCTCGAAAGAGATAAAACCTCAGCTACCAAATGATACTTCATCGAATACAAGTGATAAAGGTGAGGAAAAACTACACAAAGAGGTTTATCCCCCAACCAAAAGCACAATCTAGTAGAAGCATAAATGGAGTGCAGTCCCTAGCCAAACTTAAACAGAGCGAATAAATTTTACTCTAAGGAGCATATTGATGCTTGCAAATACCCTTATAATCAAGATACACACAACAGAAGACATATTTTGGCTTCAAATGTAAGCTTCCAACACCTTAAACACCTATCAGTCGTTACCATTTCTTTGTTTCACTACAGAACAAGAAACAATTTTATTGATAGAAATTTAGAGGTCTGCAACTTCTAACTTAAAGGAATTTGAATGGATGGACCTACCTACAACATTGTACATTCCCACTTTTTTTTTTTTGAAACCGAGAAATCGGAACTTTGCTCCACTATACCCGGGGTAACCATGCCCGTCCCTAATCCAGGCACCCGGAGACATCGAAGGAATGGAGACACGGAAGGTGTCTACAAATTAATGTCACAGGTGAGTTTCGAACCTGGGACCTTAAGGGGAGCACACCTTCAAAGCCTAAGTCTTCAACCACTTGTGCCATCTCTTGGGGACCGTACATTCCCACATTCTAAAACTATATCTTCATTTAGACAATAATAATAATCATTACTGATGCGATGTCCAGTGCTAAAACCTATAGAATTTACATTAAACGACGGTGCGGAAAAGCATATAAAAAGAACAAAAGGCATACCAACTAACTGTCTAAGTACTGAGGGATCAGAAACCACCCATTTCTATTGACCATTATAGCAAACATCCACAAAGTTTTACAGACCTTTCCAGTCTTCTCATTCAAAACAAACCATCGCCTGCTCCATCCATTAGTTTTTGCGCTTTTCTTTAGCAAGAAACCTACAAATGAACAAATTATAAAAATAAGCCTGTAAATTTAAAAGTAGCCTTAAAGTTTACTTTAAAACAAACTTCTTTACTTGTAACCACAGTGCACAAACTATGATATACGCCATCATACAGACTTCAAACTGTATAACAGTGTTCACAGCTTCAATTGCAAATACAGATACAGAAAGTTCGACATAAGTACAATAGAACAAAGATACGCTGACAAATAATCTTTGCAAAACAAAAAAACAAATGTACAATACAATAACATTATAGTAAGAGTTCAGTCTATCTACATATTTTAAGCAGCATTTACTTTCTAAAATAAAGCTACAAATAAACATAGGTAAATGGTTCAGTATATTATAAGTAAAAACTACGGGTTAAAAACAAAATCCAAAAAACAAATGTGTCTTCATTTTTTTTTAGGATGAACCAAACTTCTATTGAAAAAAAAATGAAAGAACTACCACGGGAATACAAAAAAAAATAATACAACCCAGGCAAAGGGAACCCTACAGAAACAACCTCCAATCAAGAAAAATAAGTCCTACAGGATAATTACAAAGGGCCCAAAGAGAAAGGTAGAATCTAATGAGAGCCGCTCTAAAATTCTATCATGTCAACTAAGGATTAAAAAAATAAAAAGTGCCTCAATTATATGGATAACAATAATTCCAATGACCCAGTCCAAAGTTATTCATTGATTTGTCTGTTTTTCTCCTCATGTCAAAGCATAAATAAATGTAAAAAAATAATAAAAAATAACAGAAGAGTCAAGATAATAGTTTGAGTGTCCAGCGTTGATCCAAAGTCCAAAGGTGCCATACTAATGGATGACGTCAAAAATAAAACTGTCATTCACAAGTAGCAAACTCAGTATTTTATTGCATCTCCTTGCTAAAAACTAGACGGGTAAGGTACTGCTGTATATTTGAGAGTTGAACGCGTTAAAGATAGGAGGGTTTACCGGAATAATAACTTGAAACAAATCAGTACCAAGCTCACTAATCAAGCTCTACACAGTTCATTCAATACCAGATTTAAGAGAGAGAAAATAGAGACATAAGAATAAGTGTCATATTAACTTAAGCGGGAAAGAGTCTCCTAAAAAAATTGAAGCTGAAAGTCAAAAGCCAGTAGCATTGCATTTTTTTAATAAATGAAATAGCATTGCATTTTTTTAATAAATGAAATAGCATTGCATTTTTTTAATAAATGAAATAGCATTGCATTTTTTAATAAATGAAATAGCATTGCATTTTATTAATAAATGAAATAGCATTGCATGCATACCAGCTGTTATCTCTCCTTCAGCACCAGCTTTCTTCAAACCTGAACTTTCCTGCACTTCCTTCTCTTCCTTACTAGGTTTCTCTTTCATTGATTTCAAGTTTCCACCAGCTTGCTGGCTATTTGTTTGAGGACTACTTGCCTAGAGGAAAAAACTATATGAGTGAGAAAGGCAAACACAAACAAGTCTGCATTTCTGCATTCACTAAAATGACTCACCCTGTTTGACACCGCTTTTTCAGCTGCTTGCCCTTTTTTTGATGATCTAGTCTTCAGTTCCTCTTCCCGGCGTTGTCTTTCCATCCTAAGTTGATAATGAGAAATTGGTCTCGTTGACATTTACAACCAATTTTACTATTGAAAATTAAAATTCTTGGCACCAAAATAGCATCGCATGCATATGCAGAGGTAGTCGTGTGGTGGAAGTGGGGAGATTTCTATTGGAATGTCCAAATGTGTAGCTTACCTTCTTTGTAAAAGACGTATAAAGTGTTGTGGTGGGACAAATGCTCGCTCCATGTCAACTAAAGCCACGACCATCTTTTTTGATTCATTTTTAAACCCATCCAGGGCAGCACTTGCAATAGCCACAACCTAGAGATTAGAGGGTGGGAAAACAGCTACTTAGAGCTCTCTTACGAGAAACAACGTTTTTGAAAGAACAAGACCTTTACGAAGAATTACAGCTTATATAAAAATAAACTTCAGCAGAAAAAAAAATACAGATGCAAACTACATAAGAGAACAAAATGAAGTTTTAAACTATGAAAATCTAAAAAGCTCAACGATGTGTTAAAAAAATAAAAGCCACTCACCTCTCTTTTGAATGGTGGGTATCTTCCAAGACCTGGGGTGCCATTTGCAGCAGCAGAAACAATATCTATCAAAACTCTGTGCACCTATATATTTTTGTCAAACCACAAAACATCATGAATTTCATAAACAATTAAATGAAACAATAAATGCTCCTCATTGAAGGAATTTGAGAAAGGTTTAAGAGTAAAAATATCCTTGTCATCCCAAATTCTATGATTTTAGCCATCTAAATGGTCTTCTCAACTATTTATTTAACTTTTTGTAATAATTCCCTATTTTAGAAAATTCTGATTGAAGAGCTTCTTCAAAATCACTACCATATTTTGAAGTACTGGAGGACGAACAACCCATCTTCCCTTTTTCTTTGGTACCAAATTGTTCCTCATCCACCAAAAAACAACCAAAACAAAGGAAACTGATCGGCTAAGGCTCAAATTCTACAAGTGATCTCGAAGAAACAAAAGAAATATTCCACAATGAGTTTGGTGCTCGAAAATTTAAGAAGCTATACATTTCATCCCCTTATGTTTATCTTTACCTCATCAACACAGAGACGTGATGGTTCTTTTGCAAGCTCCAAAACACCTTTTATTAAAGATCTCAAACCCTTCTCAGGTGATATAAGATAAGGCTGATAACCATCGGCTTCTAATACGATCTGTTACAAAAAGAAAGTCAAGAATGAATCCACAGCCTGAATCCCTGATAAAACATAAACTACTAACAGAAACAAACAAAAAAAAGGGAAAAAGAGAGAGAAAATATACCCTCTTCAGATTATTAATATCAAAGTGTCTGTCTAAAGGCAATTGCTTGATTCGATTTGGAAAATTCCCCTCGAAGCTAGCAACAATTTTCCAACCTGCACCCTGATATAAGAGGTAAGAGGTAAGTAATGCTAGACTTATAAATCAAAACCCAGGCGGCAATTCACTTATCAATAAATTCAGACTTTCTCCAAGGGTTAGCTTTGTACTGACTGCAGAAATACTCTGCAACAAAGTCAGACTAGATGAGTATTGAGGAACAATAACAAAATGATTTCATTCTCATTTTATCAATACATTTTTTAATTGAAAAAATCTCATTTATGTATGAAATTGGTAAAAGGGATGGATAGTTTATGAAAATTACAAAAAGCTTTCTTGATTGGATAATAAAGAAGCATAACTATATGAAGCAAAGAGATTTGGCAATTTACACCCTGAGATTCATCATAAGCATCTTCCAACTCCCAAGAGAACTACATGCATATCAGTTTTGGAAAAAAAAACAAAACAAAACAAACAAAAACTCCAGGCATATCAAGAGAACTCCCAAATTGTTCCATTGCTATTGAAGATTTTGCAGTTTATACAGATTGTTTTGTAACATCATAATCATCTTCCAACTCCCAAGAGAACTACATGCATATCAGTTTTGGAAAAAAAAAAGCAAACAAAAACTCCCAGCATATCAAGAGAACTCCCAAGAGATTCGCTATGATTCATTCCATTGCTATTGAAGTTTTCGCAGTTTATACAGATTTTTTGGTATCATTCTGTAAAAGGAAATGAGCTGGAATCATCAAACATGCAAACACAAAATAAAATCTTCTTTTTTTCTATTAAGACTTCACATTCTACTTAGGAAGAAAACGACATGCTTTTAGAGTACGCTTCCAATCACCTTCAAAGTGAGTTTAAAAAATAGAGAAAAGAAAAATAAGAAATAAGAATGAAAACAGAGTGAGGGATTAACAAACAAAAAGATTAACAAAACTTCTTTGAATTCACCAATTCCCAATTCCTGTCCACCTATAAAGCAATATCATACTTTATCATAGAATTTGCTTACATTTGGTTCTGCATAAAATTAACTTAAATAAAAAAAAAAAATTCTACATGCAGAGAAGAAAACTTTATCACTCATGACAATTTTATGTAGAAATATTACATAAATTAAAGGAGCAATATCAGTCCAACCCCACCCTAAGAACAAATTCTATGATAACTATAAATAAAAAAAGAAAAAAAAAAAGGCATCTCAACTTGTTGTGCAGAAATACAATGAAAAAAGTAAATAATAAAATAGAAGACCTACCTCACCAGAGCCAATGTGCTGGAGAAACTTGTCTTCAAACTCGCGGCAAAGCTCCAAAGCTAGAGCTCTAGTCCCCTCGACACCATTCACCATTTGCTCACCAAGCCTAACTAACTCATCCTGAACTATTTGAGACTTTCCTTGTAACCTAAAGTAAAATACAGAAATTATTAGGATGTTAATTTCCTCTCATGTTTTAAAAACATATTTTATCCATTTGAAATTCTGCCATATAAATCTGCCACTCGGAATCCACAACTATGACAGAATCCCTTCTTAAAAACAGACCCCATTCAACTCAAATAAAGAAATCAACCTTGGAAGCACTTTAAAATGCAAGCGTCACAGTTTAATATCACAAATGTCAAATGTTAGAACACTTAGACTAGTCCTCCATAGTTTTTTCTTATCCAGGATATATTGTGAGAAATAGCTGATTTATTTGTTAACACAAATTGGCCGGAGTACAACAGAAATGATTGGGGGCCAAAACAATATGCACAACAATTGGTAAATTTCACATAAAATTTGGAAAAACAGTTACCCGGAGAGAAGATTAGGGAGCCGGACTTTCATTCGTTTCTGGATCTGTTGGGACAATGCATCAACTAAAGCTAGTCTGCCTAGCTTACTTTGAGGGGCACCAGTTAATATAGATTTTAGACTTTCAGTCTCTGCTTTCCATGCCGTCTCCAAGGAATTCTCAGAGCCAACAGATCCAGACTGTGCAGTAGCTATTGAAACCGATTGACCAATTAAAGCAACCCATGGAATATCTGACACTCGTGCTGGCCCTTGATTAGTAAGGAGAGCCTGCACTGCAGCAAGAGATTTCTGGTCTGAAGAAGCTTGGTCAATTTTGCTAATTACACCAATGGTTCTGGTACCTATGTTGAAGGCATCTTGCATATTTAATAACTTAAAGAATGCAGGGGAAAGAAGGAAAAAAAGAAGCATAATTTCAAATAAATCAACAAAAAATGAAATTTTAACATTGAAAATGATCTCTATACACTTAATAAAGAAAAAGAAGAAAGAGGGAACAAGAATCCATGATAAATGATAGGGGTGAGGTATATAGAAAGACAAAACCCAGTAGTAAAAACTTATTCCCAAGGTTTACGAATAACATTACACTGAACTTAAAAAAGAAATGTGATCATGACTGTGCATTACCATCAGCATCAAATTCCTTTGCAATTCGTAGGGCTCGAGATGAAGCAACCTCATGAGCTTGAGCTGCTGGTATGATAACTAGCAAAATGGCATCATTGTGTTCAGCATATTCACTAACCTAAGCAAAAACCATCAAAATACAATTACTTATAACATTAATAACAGTCCATATATTATACCAACTATCACTTAGGTAAGAAAAAATGCATGAACCATCTGTCTGAATTTATTTATATGAAACAAAATAATTTCATTGTCGTAGTGAAAAGTTTACAGAGAAACTTATTGAAACAAGCAATAAGAATGGAGAAAGGAAGAGATTGGGGTGGGAAGAGGCCAATTACATAGGTCTATCGAAGGCAAAAACAAAAGACTAAACCGTTTTTACAAGCCTCAACACTAATGAAACAGTGGGAAATCTCAACATGTAGAAAGAAACACAATGGACGGTGTTAACGAAGATTTGCGAGCCGATGCCATTGGAGAAGAAGGATGAATGCCCTCGATGCATTCCTCATGTTATTGCCTTCAAATTCAAACAAGAAGTTCGTGTTTCAATGTCGTCGAATGATGGTCAGAGGCTAAAGAGGGAAGATATCAGAAGCCCAATGTTAGCCATTGCTTCCTGAGGGTCGCTTAAGTAAACAACATCGCGGGAGCTGAGTGCGACACTGGAAGAGTACAACTGCAGAGAGAATAACACCAGAAAGACAGCCTTAGAGGAGAAGGAAAAAGCCATGAGTGCAACAGCGCCAGAGGAGGCATTGAGAGCATCGACTGGAGGGGTAATCGTGAGCATTGCGCAGGAAATATGAATGTGTCTGCAAGCATGAAGAAACGAATGTCTGCAAGCAAACGACATGGGAGAAACGACCCCAGAGGAAGGAAGGTCGCAAGCATATCGATATGGGAAGAAAAAATTCAATGAAGAAATACACAAGACACAAGTCTGCGAGAAAATGTCTTAGGAGAAACAACGTTAGAATAAGGTAGATCGCAAGCGATGTCAATGGGGAAAGAACAAAGTTGGTGATCCAGATGCGGTTCTCGAGCAAATGCCTTGGGAGAAACGAATTCATAGAAAGTTAGATCGCGAGCGGCACCGATGAGGGAAGAAAAAAGCTAGTGATCAAAGACACAGCGACACTGGAGGAGATGCAGCTTCGAAAGGCAAACTTCCCTCCTTCCCGACGCCGAAAAAGGAGGAACAATCAGGGAGAGGACATTTGGGGTTTATTGGAAATAGCTCTTCAGAGAGAGAATTTAGAGAGAGGCGTGATTAAGACAACAAAATGACACCCATCTATATGGACAATTGATTAAAAAAATTCCAAAATCATTCCTCTAAAAACAGGACGTAAGTTTATAAATCTTTTAATCGAGTCCATGAGCAATCTTTTTTTTATATCCGTGATGAACGCGCCAACTTGCACGCACCTCGACTAATCTCACGGGACATACTATTTGACCTACAACATTTGGATGTCAAGGAAACCCGTAGAAAATTAATTCCAAGGTAGATGGTCACCATGGATTGAACACATCACCTCTTAGTACCCCAAACCCCTCTTGACCAATGACCACTAGGTCACTCCATGATAAGTCCATGGCAATTACTTTAAACCCTAAAGTCCATTAGCAATTACTTACCACAGAATCATCCACAGTCCGTTGATCAAGCCCAGGTAAGTCAACCAACTTCAGTGGAGGTGCTGAAATTAAATTGTGTTAATGAAAATCTAAGAAACAATAGCAAATAACTGAATGAAATATATAAAACAATTAGCTGATAATTAACTTTTATAATGGAAAATATTGATGCGCATAAGAACCTGACAAAGTCAACAGGCAGAAGATAATTAAAATTTCATCCATATTTGTTTTATAGGCTGAAAATTTCCTTGCACAGTAGGCAGATGTTTGCCTAGACAACTTATTATAGCTAATTAATGGAGTTGAGGATTAATTAGCACCCAACATCTTTTTTATTCTAGAAAAAATACAAGACTACCCTTATTATGGAAACTCAACGAGTCATACTGACATTTCATATAAATTCCTCGATAATATTTATCAAGTCTTCAAATGTATCATTTTACAAAAGTCTACATTCACTAGATAATCAACCTTTCTGGGTTTCAGAAAAGAAAAAGAGGAAAAAAAAATGATAACCGGTAATCAAAGCTTCGCCCCATCCCAAGGTCCGAACCTAGAAGAGAACAAGAAATTTTACAATTAAGCGCACTCGTAGATTTTGAACCGGAGACCTCCGAGGGAGCATATCTTGGAGACCCCAAGCCTCTACCAATGAGATTAATTATTTTAATAACCAATTGAATCGCAGAGCAAAGATTGGACACATGAACAAACTAACCGTTGAATCATGCTAAATCACCAATCAACCCAAAAGCATAAGTTGATGGGTCACTCACCCTCACTTGTGGGCTTGGAAATATGAGAAATGCCTTACTAGTGAAATTCAATTTTAATTGAGGAAGAAAGCGACTCGACAAGGACTTGAACTCAGAACCTTCTACTTTGATATCATATTGAATCATGTTAAATTACCAATCAACCCAAAATCTTAAGTTGATGTGTTAGTAAATTTAATTATATCAACAACACTAACGTCTAACATCAACATGCTTTCTTTCCATATCTCATCAGTGCTGCATTATTTGTATGAAAAATGAAGACACAGTACCATCTTTTTAGCTCCTGTGATGCGGCAAAAAAGATTTGGAATCAGTTACTAAAGGTCTTTAGATGGCAGATGGTGATGCCGAGAAATATTGGGGAATTGGTTTTTTATGCATACACTGGACATCCCTTTAAAGAGGAGAAGCAGAAGTTATGGGAACTCTTCTTGGTTGCTTTTTGGTGGTCTCTATGGAAGATTAGGAATGCAAAACTATTTACTACAGAGGACCAGGAGTTAGGAAACTTGTTTGAATCCATTACTGTACTCGTATATCATGGGCTCATGCCATTTATCCTTTTACCACTTCATTGTCTCATTGTTTTATTGTAAAAGAAACATTTCATTGAAAGTATGAAATAGGGGGAAAAACCCAATGGCCCATGGCCTTACAACAGAAGTTTCCAATTGGAAATAAAATAAGAAAGACCATACGAACACTTCATTGTCTCATTGGCAAAGCTTTTTGTAATGTTTTGGATTTCTCTGTAACCTTTCAACTATCAATGAAAGTTCTCGTTTCCTAACAAAAAAATATATATATGCTTTCTTTCCATAAACAAATAAATGATTATCAGTATGATATTTATACTCATAAAAGAACAAACACTAATACAATAAAAACTGAAAGGAACAAACTTCCCTACTACACTATTCCAAGATCATGGTCGCCTATAAACATTCAACACTAACCATGAAGTGATCCCATTGATCTAAAACAAAAGGGAACTTCACATGTGAAAGCTAGAAGTAGGAAAAGTGCATTAAGAAGCTACCAGAATACAAGAAATCACACAAAATTTACATCAAATACTTGACTATGTGATATTTTTTCATTAAAAGCGATGAAAGCGTCAACAAGAATGACACAATACTTGTTTTTTTAAAAATAAAAAAGAACTTGACACGTTGTTGTAAGCTATTCCAATAACAGTTTTTACCACCACTAATACACAAGTTCACACATTCGTAAGTCCTCAGAAGTCCCACTTTTAAAACAATTATATTAAAAAATTTACATATTAAATTTAATAGTAGAATATAGATGACAGATAACCTAAATTAAATATTATTTAAGAAAAATTAAAGAATTTTAGTCCATACTAACCTGTACTCGTACGAAGCTTTAGATATATTTCATCTCGGCTCGTTCCTGATGAACCCTTGCTCAACCTGTCCTGTAAAGAATGCCGTAAAGCACCTAAAGAACAATTGGAATTAGTACTGACTGACTTTAAAATTAAATACAAGAGTTCAGCTAAAATTACCCATTAGTATCTGAATATCATCACCTCTTATACTAAAAGTCTAAAAGTATAGTATAGATGACTGACAACCAAAACTAAAAGCTTACAAAGGAAAAGCTGGTAAATGAAATTCTACAGTTATTGGCAGATCTATATTTTAATTCAAAGAGAGAGAGAAAATAAAAAATGAACTGTACAGTGTGAAATGTAAATCACGAGCATTTTGTAAAGTTACTAACTTGCAGAAACCTGTTGAGACTTATTATCAATCTGCAGAATAATTGATTTACTACTCAAAGAACCATCCCTCTGCAAATCAATGCTTATTGGAGCTCGCGTAGCACCATTTTCACCAGTTGGCTGGACGTCGAATAGAAAGAAAATTACACATAAAAATATGGGATTCATATAATTGCCCATAGAACCATAAAAAGAATGAAAGAGATAACCAACCAAGTAAAAAATATGGTATTCATATGATTGCCCATAGATCCATAAAAAGAATGAAAGAGATAACCAACCAAGTAAAATTCAACTTACCAGCACAGGATGCCCAATTAAACTATTCAAAACTGCAGATTTGCCAGCACCCTGAGAAATTTTATCAAATAAATATCGTTATGATAGACATTACCATTAAAATAAGCAATATAAAATATGAAGACAAAAATAAATAACCAAGACAGATGCATTGCATTTATCCAATCGAGGTACATTTTCAAGCAGCTGCTGATGATTTACGAGCACATGCACTTCAAAATCCCATACTCATTATACATTCCCACTTTAGAGGAAACTAAGAACAAAAAATCAAAAGGATGGGAATTTCCTGCATCTTTTTTTTTCCTTTTTTGAAATTGGAATTTCCTGCATCTTAACTTTTGATTGAAGGGGAAAAACAGCTCTAAGAGTACAACAACGTAAAAATGAGAACTGCATTCTTAAAATGTAGACGTAGCAAAAAAATCCATCCTAATTGGCAAAATCTTGAGGCTTTTGTCAGGTTTTAAATTTTGAAAACAAATAAGAACCCAGTGAATGGTGAAACAAACTATTAATATGAACTGAATATCAAACCCAGTACCGAGTTGTTGGATGAAAAAAATGCTTAAAATTCGTGATGTAAATTCAACTCCAACAGCTAAGCACGATCAATAAAAAAATCCTAAACTGTACATGTTTAATCATAGTGTAGAGTTTTTACAGCCAGCCAAATGCTTGCAACATGGCAGAACAACCTAAATAAAAAAATCCATCTCACGAAATTCCACTCCAGGTATTTCTGTCTCACTACACTACAAGCAGTAAGGCTCAGTTACAAAGGTCAATCCATGAAGCTCGCCTTCCAAATCGCGCAACAAGTTTTTGACCTAAGTAGCAAAGTAATTAATTCATCAACAAGTCCAATTACAACGGAGCTTCAAAATTTCCTTCTACCACAACTAAAATTCAAAAAAAAAAAAAAAAATCTAGCAACAAGACCACATTAGACTTCACAAGGTTCCATTACTAGAATGTTCCAACAAGTTGTGAACCCCAAATAGACACAAAGACCTGCCGCATGATACTAATAGTTCAAAAACTGAAATCTATAAATAAAGAATCGGAAGAAATGGAAAACTCACAACATTGCCCAAAGCCACAACGTTGAGAAAAGTCGTAGCCCTACGAGAAGAACCACCAGAGGTAGAATTTTCGTCAACATCTGCATCGGCAAGCAGAGCAGCCGCTTGGCGCATCGATTCCGACAACTCGGCCAATTCCTCGATGGACTCCATAGCATCCATGGAAAGCTACCAAAGATGAACGATCAAACACGAACTGAAGTAATCGGGAGGAAAGACAAGAGAGTAGAAATTCAGAATCGACAGAGATGAAGAAATTGATAAGAGAAGAACCCTAAAACAGAGAGATCTACGAGAAGGTAGAGCTCTTCCCTGCGTCTCTGTGTGAAAGATTTTTTTGAATTTGAAGAACCTGTAAAGTTCAATTTTTGAGAGGACGAGGGTTTTATGAACGAAGGAAAAGGAGGAGAAGAAAGTTGACACTTTCGCTCTCTAAAACTGTTTTTCCTCCTTGGATGTCATTGTTCTTTGCCTCTCTAAAGGTGACATCGTGAGCAATCTGGACTACTCAATTGAAAGTGTAAGGTTCTTGATGGAGAAATGGATAGATGAGATGTTTACAACTCGATACCCAACCTAACTTGAAAGTATATGGTTGAGTAGAATTGGATTGCTTTTATACACACGGTTGGACGTTGATGGATTGCCCAACCTAAAAGTTTGAGTTGGTCCAAAAAATTCTCATAACTCAACCCAATTTTGACCATGCATAGAATTTTCACTTTCGCAACTATGCATGAGTATAAATACGTAATTTTTGTTTTATTGTTTAAATATTGGGAGCTAAAAAGTTCTCATTTAGATTGTTTTTGTATTTTTCCTTTATTTTTTTCTCTAACTTCTTTCCAATGTGTTAGATTTTGTAACGTGGGACTTTATTAGTAAATGTTTGGTTAAGTTTCTGATGTTGTTTCAGATTATAAACATGATATTTTCTAACTTGTATGCATCTATTTTGATAATGTTTTATGTATTATTATTCTTAAATCTGGGTTAGTTATTGACTGTATATCTTTTATTTTTTGTTTGAATCCATAGAGTTAGATTGTAGCACATCATATGACAAACAAAATTGTGTTACCTAATCAAAAGCTAGGTAGAAACTCAAAATTGATGTTTTATCACAAGTAGCTTAGAAGAGTGTGAATGAGTGTATGAGTATTATTTGCATGAGGTTATAGCACAAAAAACCCAAGAAATACAAGAAAACTATAAATTAATTAGCACAATTAACGACTAGGCTAGGATCCTAATCTAGAGTAATAGGGTTAGAAAAGTATGCATTGGCCACGTTCCCAATTCCACGAGTATTGTCTCATAGGGCCAACTTTCAAAATTAACTAAGAGAATCGTTCGAACTCATGCAAGTGTACACAACATCTACACTAAGTAATAATTATTTATTTATCGTTCTTCTCAAGAACTAGATTTGTAACGACCTAAAATAGGTCAAAGTCAACATTTAACCAAGACATATGTCAAATGTTGACCAAGCTCGAGCAACGTCGTTTTGGCTTGGATTAGAACTACATCGTTTGGTTTTCAAGGCATGTGATGTGTGATTGCTAACTCACATGTAGCCGCCCGTTTTTTCGTTTTAAACAAAACACGCCACCCCACTCTTTCTCCTCTATTTTTGTTTTATGTTGGTGGTTCAACCTAGTTTCTTTTGATTCCTGGTTTAAGTAGTGCCATTTCTCAATTATGGATCATTTACAGGTTCTTTGTGCTTTAAGCTAGAAGTGTGAGGCAATGTGCACTTTTCTAGGTAAGTAGCTACAATTCTATTTCTTTTACATTTTTATATGTTTGATGAATCTAATGGAAGGCTTAATTCTATCTTGGTTACATGAAATTGAGTTGTTATTTATGTTTCATTTTTTTAAACGTGTAGTCGTACATGTGGATTGAAAATAATATGGTGCATCTTAGCAGTGTGCCAAGTGTCCAAACTATTGTCAGTTCTGACCAAAGGGTTTTAAAGTGTGATCTGGGTAGTGCACTCCTCAAGGTGTGTGCATGGCATAAGGAACAAAGTAAAGAGCTCATAAGCAAATGTTATTTCTCTTGGAGCAAACTCGAAGTGGGCTAAGCCTAGTGAGCTTTGTCCTACTCTTTTATGGCAAGGTTGGATCTTGTTGTAAGTGTTGATAGATCCTCAAGATCCTTCGAGAGATCTTATTAAGTTTTTAAAGCTACTCCTAAACTAAGCTCTTCGTTTGGATGTGTAGCATGCTGATATGAATGTGGTAAGCAAAAAGGTTCTTTTTGTAGTAAAAACATTGATGGTGTGACCGACGTCATGGGAGTGTGTGGCGTTAGGAGTCAGCTTGGTGGCCTTAGATTTGAATAAATGTTCCAAGTTCGAATGGACCCTAAGTAGTAAAAATATTGTTGGATTGGACTTTATGGTTCAAAGACGATTGTTGGTTTAACAGTTGTTAAGCTTGAGGTGCCCTTCGGTGCCTAGACTTGTGTCGGTAAAGTTAAGGGATCCACTAAATGAAGTTTCATGGAGGTTGGAGTTGTTGAGGTACTTAGAGGTGAAAAAGTACCTTCTAGTACAAACCATCATATTTCGGATAGGATTCTAGAAGGTTTGAGAGCTTTATTAGGAACTTAACGTCATCGTTTCCTCTCAATGGTCAATGGTCTAAGGGTGGAACAACACCCCTTTAAGGTTAAAGAGTAAGTGGTTATAGTTGAAACCGAAAGTTTGTACAAGTTGATTATTTCAAAGTAGTTTCGGTTGTCTCGTTGAAGTGTTGTAGTGGGTCCATTGTTGGTTCTTACTTGTTCAAGTGTTAAGTGTTGAAGTTTCTTGAAGAGTTTTGGAATTTGAGGTTGGAGCTCTCGAGTTCAGAAAGTAACTCCGACCCGAGAATGTTCTGAGGTTAGGAATGAAAAGAAAACAGAGGTCGTACTTCATATTGCAAAAAATATTCCATTTTCAACCATTACTGTTTAATTAAGACTTGAGCTTCGTAAGACGAGCCTATGCAATTCTTGGGTATGGTTGAAAGGTTCGGCACAACCTAGAAGTGAACTTGGTAAAAATGCTTTTGAAACGTCAATCAGATGAAGGAACAACTAGGGAATGCGAGGAGATTATGTCTTTAGTAGCTTGCTTTGTTTATGAACTTGTTGGATGCTTTGGTTGTTGAAGTTGATTGAAGAAGAAACATCGACCCCTATTTATTGTTAGATCGAGAAGGATCATTGACAGTGAAGTGTTTGGCCTCTAGTGTCGAGAGTGGGTCAAGTTTGCCCAATCCAAGCGAGTCGAGACTCCTCTTGTGGGCTGGTGGCTTAAGTGATCTCAAGGTCAACAAGTTGAGAAATTGTTGTTGGTTGCTTGCTTGGAAAAAATGTAAGAAAATCTCTTGGTTTCGAATACATTCTTGTGGCTACCTTTTATGGTTAGAGGATGGATTATTAGCTCCTTGACCTTATTCCGAATTTTGGTAGGTTAGTTTAAAAAAAGCTTATGTGAGACACCGAGCTAAAAGACTGGTCTCTGTTGCGTGTTCAAAGTAAGAGACTCCTTGGATTGTTTTGAATTTTTATTTTAGCCACGTTAACTAACTCGTGCTTCCTTACTTGTAGAGAACCTAGGCTCAGAAGCCATATTAGACTCAAGTTACTTTTTAGTTTTATTTCTTTCAACTAAGTTGTAAGGGACCCTACCCGAGATTTGTATGTTTAATTGTATAGTCGCATACGTTGAATTTTACTTGTTATTTGGGTGCCAGTTGATTGAAAGTATGTTTCTCGACTTGTGTATGTGTGTATGTTGTGAAATTCATGGTTGGAAGCATGTTGTCTGCATATGTATGAAAAAGTAGATACGTTGTTCGTAGGTTATTGTATTATTGTACTCGTAATGTGTCTAGTGGATTAGGATTTTGCTTATATCTTGAGTATTGATTTATTGTTGAACATTGCATATGTCAGTTGACTACTAAATTGAATAAAAAAGGCTTATACTTGTAAGGACTGCACTTTACTTCTCTAAAACAAGTTTTGTTGGATTATATCTATTAGCATGCTTTTGTGTTGCTATGTACATGTGCATTATTTACTAGCTCTCATGTTACCGACTCCAATGTTTGCATGTTACCGACAACGTTCATATGTTACTAGCTCACATGTTACTGGTTCCAACGTCCGTATGTTACTAGCTACTTGTTACGTTCGCATGTTACTAGCTCTGACCTCTCATCTTAATGAGACGCAATTAAATATGCTTAAGAGACACTTATTACCTAAGGCTCATGATGATTCACATGGACATTTGTGGGCAGCCACTTCTCACTTAGTGCTGAGAAAGGGTTATATGGGCATTTGTGGGAGAACCACTTCTTACATAAAACTGAGAAGAGACCACATCGGTATATGTGGGAAAGGCACTTCTCACCTAAAGTTGAGAATGGGTCGATGGGCATTTGTGAGCATAGTCACTTCTTGCATAAAGTTGAGAATGGATCATATGAGCATTTTTTGGTGAGTCATTTCTCACCTAAAACTGCGAAGCGATCACATTGACACTCGTGGAAAAGCCACTTTTCTCCTAAAATTGAGAAAGGATCGCATGAGCGAGTCACTTCTTACCTAAAACAAAGAAGAAGGCGTACGAGCATTTATGGGCAAGCCACTTTTTATCTAAACATGAAAATGGATCACATGGACATTTGTAGGCAAGCCATTTCTCACCTAAAGTTGAGAAGGAATCGTATGAATATTTGTGGGCGAGCCACTTTTTACCTAAAGTTGAGAATGAATCACATGGGCATTTGTGGATAAGCCACTTCTCACCTAAAATTGAGAAGGGATTGTATGAGCATTAGTGGACAAGCCACTTCTATCTAGTGTCGAGAATGGGTCACATGTAAATTTGTGCGCGGGCCATTTTTCACCTAAAGTTGAAAAGGGAGGTATGAGCATTTATAGGTGAGCCACTTCTTACCTAAATCTGAGAATGGATCTCATGAGCATTTGTGGGTGAAAAACTTCTCACCTAAAATGGAGAAGGGATTGTATGGGCATTTGTGATTGAATCGCTTCTCACCTAAAGCTGAGAAGGGATCGTATGAACATTTGTGAATGAGCCACTTTTCATGAAAAGCTAAGGATGGATTGCATGGGCATTTGTGGGTAAGTCATTCTTACCTACAGCCAAAAACATATCGCATGGGCATTTGTAGGCGAGCTACTTCTTACCTAGAGTAGAGAAAGGATCGTATAGATATATTTGTTGTCGAGCCACATCTTTCCAAAAGCTGATAATAGATTACATGGGCATTTGTAGGCAAGTTAATTCTCATCTTAAGTTGAGAAGGGATCGTGTGAGCTTGCCAATTCTCGCCTAAAACTGAGAACGGGTTGCATAAACATTTTTGGGCAAGCACTTTCTTACCTAAAGCTAAAAATAGATAGTAGGGACATTTATTGGCGAGCAACTTCTCACCTAAAATTGAGAAAGTATCGTATGAGCATTTGTGAGCGAACCACTTCTTACTACAAGTTGAGAATGGATCTTATAGACATTTGTGGAAGAGACACTTTCTTACCCTGAAGCTGAAAATGGATGGTATGCACATTTATGGCCAAGTCACTTCTTACCTAAAACTAAGAATTGATCTCATGGGCATTTATGGGTAAGTCACTTCTCACATAAAATTAAGAAGCAATCGTATGTGCATTTGGTCGTGAGCCACTTCTCACAGAAAATTAAGAATGGATCACACGGACATTTGTGGGCGAGCCACTTCTCACATAAAGTTAAGAGGAGCCGTAGTATGGACATTTGTAGGCGAGCCACTTCTTACCTAAAGCTGAGAACTAATTGCATGGACATTTGTGGTTGAGTCACTTCTCACCTAAAGTTGAGAAGAGGACCATATGGACATTTGTAGACGAACCACTTCTCACCTAAAGATGAGAATGAATCACATTGACATTTGTTGGTGAGCTACTTCTCACCTAAAACTGAGTGTAACAACTCGAATTTTTCCTTTTATAAATTTTATAGTTTTGGCTTTTTAATATTTGAAAATGGGCTTAATATAATGGTTGACAAAATAAATTAAGGGATTTCTTACCCTAATTGAATCAATATTAATTGTGGATTGTTCCTAAATTAAATATATGAATTTGATTATATAATAATGTAAATTAATAGAAATTATTAATAGTATTTGTGCCTATATTTGATAATTAAGAATAATAAAAACTCTAGCCCTCAAACAGTCAACCAACTAATTCGGGTACTTTAAGTAAAACACGGAGAAATCAAATTAAATCCATAATGCAAGGTAACATGCCTCAAATCCAGTTCATGTTGAAAGGAAGATTTAAAGAAATAAAGAAAACAAGACTCAATTAATTCAAGACAATGCCATCTCATGGTCTCTCGGCTCCAATCATCCTCCCTAGTACAACACGTGAGTACATGTGGCAATCCACAGAAGAAAGGGTGAGTCTACAAATCGAATCACCGACTTATTGTATTCATATGAAGGGGGAATTTTACAAGAAGCAAGAAAAGATGATTCCAAAAGGATTATAAAAATTACAATGCATAATTTTAAATTAAGGAATTTCTAGATTTCATATTTTGAGACTTTTTTTATTTCAAAGCTTGCCAACCATGCTCATAATTGCAAGAGACCTTCTAGAAGAGTTAGTTGGGTCTATTTAAAGCTCATCTACCATTTTGTCCAGCATTTAAGCCTCTCAATTAATGTGCAATTGAGTTTTGGCTTCCTTGGTTTTATTTTCTACAAAATACATTTAATAGCCTTTTGAGTCATTTTTGTGTACTAAGGCATGCACGAATTTTTGGTCTTTAAAATGGCTTGTAATACATCATTTTGGACAGATTCATGTATTGAAAAATGTTTTTTCTTGAACCCCATTTGTTGTTTCATTTCTTTCAAATCTTGTTTTAGGTTTGAAGTTAAATCAATTCATTGGATTAGTCTTGATCAAACTAATTATGGAGTGAGTTGTCTAAGGATCTAAGAGGGACAATTTTAGATTTTTAATGTGATCTAAGTTAGCCTTCATTGTGAATTTTTACAAGGATCCTAGAAGAACCTCTAGCTTTGTAAAAATCAAACAACATTTTGACTTTTGGTGTTGAAATTACCTAATGGGTAAAATCTGGTCAAACTAGTCAAATCTGGTCAATTCTCGTCAAATGGCCAACCTGCCACATGGACACAAATGTCAAATATCAAATTGTCAATTACACACCAGGGTTAAGAGGTCATCTTGTCAAATGGACACAAGAGTCAAGAAGTCAACAAACCATACCTGAGGCTTGGTCGAAATTCGATAAGGATGAATCCGAGTCGTTGCGGAAAAATAGACGGCGACGAACTCGTGCGCGGAGGTGGCGTGCGGGCTGCGTGAGGCTGGATGGAGACATTTCGACAGCTGGGACAAAGTGTAGGCGAACGAAGAGGAAGAGAGGTGGGTGAGGGATGTGTGAGTGCGTGAAAAGAGAGAGGTTCAAAATAAAGAAGAGATTGATACCCTTTTAAATATGGAAAATATTTAATTTCCCAATAAGAATTAACCACCAATTCACTCAATAAATTTGGCAACACTCAAGAACCAACTAGGATATTTCTATTAAGTGAAAAAAAAATCAGTTAATTAATTGCAAGGTTACAAAATTGATTCAAATTAAAGAGTTCAAAAACAAATTAACTAGGACTCAGTTAATCAAGAAGTTGGAAATTTCTGGGACGTTACATAGTGTATGCTAGAAAATTCTGGAAAAATAAATAAACACAAAGCTCACAAAAATAACAAAGTACCTTGTTTACAACTCGCAACGACATCGAGAGTCTAGCCAATCATCAAATAATGAGGCCTAAACACCAAAATCTAATTAAATGGGAGAAAACTAGAGAAAGAGACAAAAAAGTAGCAAAAGTCGGTGCCTCAATCGGAGCTCTCTAGCTCTCAATAACTTAAAAATAAGAAAACTACGTCTTTTATAGTGCTCTCGCATGCGGCTCGTGACTAACTCTAAACAGTTGGGCAATATTTTTGTTTTTGCTATATCTTTTGCACAAGTGTGTGGTTGACCTGTGGTTTATTGCGTTGGAACCATACTAGATATATTTTCTATAAAATATAAATTTATTTAATATATAAACATCCAAACTTACAAGAAATATAATAAGGACATAAAAGTTCTAAATTTGATTCGATCATAGCTTCAAATCTGTCTCCAATTATTGTTGAACAAAAAAATGTACTTATAAAATATAAAATATTGAACAAAAATATAAAGGAAAAAAAAAAATTCAAATCACACATCTACAAAATATAAAATTATACATAAACAAATAATAATAAATGAAAATAATAGATATGAATATAAATGAAAGATGCCAACAAAAGCAGTTACTCAGCGACACTAGTGTATGCCCAATGACCAAAGGTCATAGGTTCGAGTCCTCCCACACCTAATTGTTGTAATCTCAAAAAAGAAAAAAAAAGAATATAAATGAAAGATTGAAAATATATAAATAAGAAAAACAAGGAGGAAACATATTAGATATGCATGAATATATTTAGTTATTGGATTCATGTTTGGTTAGATTTATTAGATTTAGATGTTATAATTTTTAAGTTTAGTTAGGTTTCTTAGATTTAAATTTTTTATGTATAAATATGCATCCCATAGAGGAGATACTCCCAATTGGTGATTAATTGATACATCATATCATAATTGACGCTTCATCCCAATTGACGTTTGATCTCAATTGTCGCTCGCTTGGCTTCTTCCCAATTGAAACTTGATTTTTTCCAATTGGCGCTTGATTCTACTGGTTTATTATTATTGTTTTTTTTTTCTCCTTCTACTCCATATGTTCAATTTGTACTTTCTAGTCAATGTCATCCAACTTGAGGGAAACTATTCGATATACATGAATATATTCAGTTATTGAATTCAATTTTAGTTAGATTTTTTAGATTTAGTTATTATATCCTTAAGTTTTAGTTAAGTTTCTCATATTCAGATTTCTATGTATAAATATGCATTTTCATAGATGAGATAAAAGGTTGAGTTTTTATTCTTTCATTATTGACTTCAATAAAAAAAAAGGTAAAAAATATGAATAATGTATTTTAATATATGTGTGTGTTAAGGAATTAAGAGGGGTTGTGACTCCCACCCCCCACATTTGTGAATTGAATACGTTAATGTATGGTTGATAGTTTCAAAAATATGTTTTTACTATTAATACTATATAAATTACACATGTATCACATAAAATGTATTGATAAAGTGGTCACTTAATCTTTGACGTTTTCTTTATTTATACCGTTTTTTTTTTTACTTTAAGTTCAAATCCCAATAAAATAGTTTTATTCAATGTATTTGATCATTTATTTATTTATTATTTTATTTTTTCATAACAAACAAATCATAAAATTGTGAAGCTAACTATTCAACTCATAATAAAAACAAATTCATAAAAGACATGTATATATATAATATGTATATTCTATATAAATAAGATACATATATAAAATATAGGTATATATAAAAATATGATATTCCTACATAAAATATACATATATGGTTGAATAATGTTCCAAATTTTATGAAACTTTTTATTAATTAAGGCTAAATTAAACAAGTTTATGAACTTTTTAAAATAATTAATTTAACAAAGAATGTTGCAAATTGGTTATCTTCAAATTAAACAATAAGTTAATAAAGACAATTTTCAATCACACTCTATTTAATTATAGTATAATTATAGGTAAAGAATATGTCAAGATAAATTATACCAATCAAATAAACATATATATCGCAATTAATTTCACATAAGGTAATATAATAAATTAATTTAAAAATTAAAATAAAATAGAGATAGAGAAATTGACACCGAAAATTTTATAGTAGTTTGGTACAACCCGTCCTACTTCACTCCTCAAACTCCTCTTGATGCCACATGAATATGTGGGAAATGAGAGGAAGGAGAAGGGGAACAACTCCTTTTTTCATTCTCTCATTCAAACCTCTCATTTCAAACATTTATTTAAACAATTTTTTTAAAAATAAATATGTGTGATATATTGTTATAGTTTCTTATAGAATTAACAAATAAAACTAACTTATATTATTAATATTTTTCAGATTAATCCTGTCAAGAAAATAAATTAACCATTTATGTTATATAAAATAATATAAGTTTGTGATTTTTTAATTTTTTTAAAAAAATTTAAATCAATAAAATAAAAAAAATTCTATAAAAACGTGTTTTAAATAAATAATTCAACTATATAATAAGTATATCTCTATTTTGTATATTGAATGTATTTAGAAAGTAATTCCAATTCTCAACTCCCTACTATATTAATATATATTAAATATAAAAAAGAAAAAATATATATAAAATACACAAAGAACAAATAAAATAAAGAAAGAAAGAAAAAATTGTAAAAATAATGAAGATAATAAAATAACTGTATATAAAGAATTAAAAAAATGATGAAAAAGCAAGTAAATAAATGTATTAAAAATAATATAATGAGCCAAAATATATTGAAATTCAAAAGTCAACAAAATAAAAATGTTTAAAAAAGAATCTTTATATATATATAGGAATTAAAAAAATGAAGAATGAATAAAAATTGAAAAAAAGATAGATTAAGAAGAAAGAATAAAAAAATGTTAGCCATAAATTGGAATTGAACTTGGACAATGAAAATTTTGATGATCAAAATTTTATGAGACACTAGTTCATTTCATAAAATATATGCATTTTTAATTAATATATACATCAACGTGTATATTTTAAACGTTTCATTAGCATATTAAGTTGACAATTAATAGATAAAAAGTAAAACTTATGTAAGAGTAGGTAAGTATTTTGAGTATACTTCCCACCACATGTCACAAAAGGGGTCACACCATTTTATTATTTTTTAAACAAACATTAGAATCTAACATTTCTCTCTATCAAACAAAGTCAATTTTTTTAAAAATATAATAATAAAATCATCATGTTGTATAAGTTTTTCTAATTTTTTTTTCTTTTTAAATATAATTTATTCTACTTTGCCATTCATTTTTTCTTGTAAATATTTAATTTATTAATATGAGTTTAGTCTCTCATTCTCATTTTTTTTAAATGTCTCTCATCCTCAATTATTATAGAACTTAAAAAAATATTTTTTAAAAGTTTTAAAATGATAGAGACTTTTAAAAATTGAGAATATATCATAAGTATTAGTCATGAAATAAAAAAATAAATTAGATCATTTTAAGGATATTTTTTCATTTACTATTCCTATTTTTAATTTTTAACCATTAAAATGGCAAATCTCATAAACTGTGTTATATCATAAGTTTTAAAATCTCAATTCTCTTTTAAAAAATATTTAACATTAATAATAAACATGTAATATACCCAACAAAGTATATCACATAAAAAATTAAAGAATATAATTATTAGTGATGAAGTAAAAAATAAAAAATGTTCAAAACAAAAATAAAATAATAAATGAACTGAAAGATTATATTGTGATGATTATTTAATTAAGAAACTTATTCATCTTCTTTCTCATCCAAAAAATTATTTTTGAAAAATTTGAGTCATAATATGTTGTTTAGATCAAAACTTTTTTTTTTCCTTTTCCTTTTCTTTTAAATTTCTTAATTAGATAATCAATTACAATTTAATCTCTCAATTCATTTATTTTTTCTTCATTTTCTATTTCATCACTAATAGTTATTATTTTTATGCAAAATATTTTAAAAAGAATTATACAAAATGATGATTTTATTTATTATTATTATTTTCTTAAAGTTGACTTTGATTGATAAACAGAAAAATGTTAGATTGTAGTGTTTTTTACAAAAATAATAAAAAGATGTGGCTCCTTTTGTGACATGTGGTGGGAAGTATACAAAAAATACTTATCCATCCATAAGTAAGTTTTGCTCAAAAATAAATATTTCGTTCCTACACATCACTTTCATATGTCTCGTGTATCTCATGTGTCGCTTTCACATACCTCAACACTAGATGCATCGTTTTCATACACCTAGAATCCTGGACATGCATCGCTTTCATGTAGTCAATAGAATGGAAATAGGATAAGTAAGTGTCTATTTCATGACTTTACAAAACATAACATTTACATATGCATGAGGTAATGTGTTCATAGATCTTATGGTAAAATATGATGCACCACAATCATTCAAATCAATCGACATCTCATAATAATCATTCACATAAAACAAAGCAACGTAACCTCTATAACATAATATATCATGGTTTTGTAATTTTTCTTAAACACATATGATCATGGTCAAACAAGAAAAATCATAAATAACACAATGCATACCATCATCACATGCATAGAAAACATCAATAAAGTAATAAAGTTTTACCACTCCCGAAGGCTGCCAACAATAACATCCCTTAGTTGACTTTGAGCCAAAACTAAAAGGATTTCTGTTTCCATCGGAAGATCTTCCGTTCCACCCAATTATGAACTTACCCCTTGTTGGAACAATGCTCTCAAGTACCATCTTACGCACCAACTTTTTAATCCACGAAGCTAACCTTTGCTTTTAACCACACAACTAATATATAACTATTATTTTTTTCAAAAGAAGGTTGGTGGAATGAGTCATCACGTAGAAGTAGATGAAATATCACTTTTAAAGGGTTCACTTTTTGTTATTTTAATTTATTTCTTTCTTTGTATTTTAATTTTCTTTAATAAAAAGGTATTCATATTCAAATCTTTTATTTACATATTTTTTAAAGATAATATCAAACTTATGGTTACGCTCTAAATCACCACATCAATTTTCAACATTTTGTTTTCCAAAAAAAATTAACTAATTAAATAAGTAGATTTATGAATTTGACCTTAATGAAAGAAAATCTCTCCAATCCATGAACTCAAATTGTATTAATCATAAATAAACTTACATTCAAAGATAATTATTTATATTAGATTCTAACCAACAAGAACAATCCAACTACATCCATTAATCTTTAAAATAATATATTTAGTCTTATCTTAATCAATTGAGACGTTAAATAAGGTAAACAAAAAAAGATTTTAACTTAATCTGGCTATAAAAGTGTTATTCTTGTATTTATTTTGAACAAAGTGGGTCGGGCGGTTCACGACCAATGTAGGGAATGAATCAATGAGGCCCAGCTCCATGCACACTTGGTGACCATTTCCTCGTTTATCGAACTCGGTACCTATGTGTCCCCTTGTTCACACAAAATTTTTGCCCCGACCTCACGTTTCATCACACGAAGAGGTAAAATTGAAGGGCAGTTACACTTGGGGCGTATAAGTACGTCGAGCGATAGATGGTGAAGGGTAAGCTATTCGAAATCTAGAAATGACAACACTCTGGGACTCTCTTCATCGTTACTGACTTAGGAATTAAATGCCACGTGGCTCGTACCACACTAGTGCCCAGCTCTGATATTTTGTTTTGTAGGCTAGACGTTCCTTACCTTAAATAAATTCACGATTGATAGAAGGACCAAATTTCTACATCAACATTTTTAATTAATAACGTGAATTACTTGTAATCATGATAAAGAATTAATTAAATAATTTCAACATTACCTTTCATAGTTTCTACTTAATACATCCAGATATTGAAGATTTGTTATAAATACAAATACAAGATAGATAATAAGAGCATATTTGGTGGCCGAATATGAAGGGAGTGAAAGTTTCCCTACTCACCCTTTGGCCTACCATTTTATATAATTTGGCCCAATTTGATGTGTGACCTCCCCACACTGAGGTTGAACCAATGTTTGAGGTGAGGGTTGATGTCTCTCGATTATCATTTTCATTGTTATTATTCATATTTCATGTTAGTTTTAATTATATCTAGTTAGAAATCATAACTCATGTAACTATTCAAAATTTATTCATTTTTTTAGTTTAACAACATTTGAAGTAAGAAATTCAACTCAAGTTCTCTCAGTCATAAGCTTACACTTTATTTGAAATAAGATATGTTATTATTATTTAACTCAGTTCCATTTTAAGTATGATCATGTAATTCATATTTATGAATGAATGTAATTCAAAATTATGAATTATTTCAATTTAATAATATGAATTAGTTTAAGTCAACCATGTTAAATAATTGTAATAATGATAAATAATTAATTTAATAATCTCAACATTACCTTTCATAATATAAATGAAAACTAGAGATGTCCATTTTTTTGACAGTGTCGAGGCCTATCAAAGACTCGTCCCTATTGGAGTGGTGAACTCCCGTTTAGCTAGATAATGGGGAAGTGAGTAGAGACAAAAAAAGTTTCCACGAGCTAAATGGGAATGGGACGCAAAAGGTAGTCTTTATCTCGTTTCCCCATTACCCATCCCTTTTGTATTTTATATTTATTTTATTTTTTAATATATATATATATATATATATAATATATACACACAAAAGTATGAATATTTATGTTATAACTAATTCGATTACACTTATATAATTACATGAAATTAAATGTTAGTTTACTAAGTAGATTAAAATGTGTTTAGTATGAATTAAACATATTTTAGATCTAGGTTAATTAAAAAGGCTCATTAAATAATTATGGGATTAGAGAAATTAGTTGTATATCTAATTAGGGGTTTAATAATTAGGTGGAACTAATTTTATTAAACTCATGTGCACCTAATTAAAATCTATATAAATGGCATTGCATTCATTAAATCATGAAGCTTTTTGGTTTATTGGTTTTGAAATTAAATTAGAGTGATTGAGGAGTTAAAGGGGAAAAATGGCATTTATGAAAAATAGTTTATAAAGGAGAGAAGAAATAGGAGGAAAAACTCATCCCCCAAATCGCTAAGAAAGAAATTAAGAACCTCAGTGGGGTTTTCTCTGCTCTTTAGTAGTCACGAGATACTCTGCCCATGAGGGGTAGTGTTGTTCTCCGCCACCACAAGTCAGAGATCTGACGAGGAGTGACGGTTCTCTCTATTTTCATTGCGTGCAACAAGGCACTGCCCGCCGTTTGCAGCAGTTTTCAAAAACGATGAGGAGCGTCGTTCGGCCATCACTAGTGATTGCAGACAAAAGTGCACCGTCGTCACCAAATTTTAGCCGTCGTTCCATTTACGTGGTTATTTCTTTGGTTCTTGCAGTTTTCACAACCAATGGGGAAAAATGGGTTTTCTTGAAGCATCTTTTGAGGTTTTCTAATTGCAAAGATAAATCTTGGATTGATTTCTTGGAACATCAAGAAGGCTTGAAGACCATTTATTGGAGAGCTTCTTAGAGAAATCATAGAGTCAAGGTTGTAAAATTTCTTCCCTTCAATTTAATTGTTGTATTCACTCTAAGATTGATTTAATTTCCTAATAGCCCTGTTGTTGTTTATTAGTTTTAATTACATGGATGCATTTGTAATGTAAAATACCTATGATAATATTGTCTCGCCTAAGTCGAAGCGTAGGAAAAGTGGAGTAGGTCTTACACACCGAACTACTCTAATTCTTGTGTCGTTCTCTCTATCTTATAATTTTTATTTTACCTATTGAATGACTTATTAGTTGTTGGAAATTTAATAAATAATACCCAAAATTGATGTAAACTTGATTTAGAGTTTGGTTTTTGAAGTAAAGAACCATATATGCTTAGGGTAGGTCTAAGGCGATTTTATAACAGTTTGGCATCAAAGCCTAGCTCTAGTTTCTGCCATATGTTGAGAATATTCTTTCTTGAAAAATGTTATACGATAAGAATCTTGCATGCTCAGAGAACTTTTGGAATAAACGTTCTTGTGTAAATTCTTAGTATTTTTTAATAAAGTTTCTTAAGCATTGCATCTTGTATTCTTTTTTTCTTAAATTCTTTATTTGTATGTTAATAAAGAATTTTTTTAATACTTGGATATTTAGACTCATTATTGCTTGAAATATTTTTTTTGGTATAGTACATCGCTATCAAGTTCTTGTTTGATTTTTTCACGTACTTTCTAAATCAAAGTGGATCGTCTCGATGGATTTGATCATTTGGAAAGATAGAGGAGAGAATTCATTATGGGGCAAATTGTAACGACCCGACTTTCTAAAATACTATAATGGGGTGTTACAGGAGCATGCATTCAAAATCCATAAAATTGATTTAATAATCACATGCAATTTCCAACGAAAAACTCGTAAAATCATGAAACACAGCTGATAGTTTGAAAAGCACATAAAAACATGATTCGAGATCCTGATGGCTCAAAACAAAATACAGTTCAGCAGAGTTTGAAACATGGAGTTCGATACAAAATAAAAGTAATGTAAAATGGAAAATGACGACACCGTGTCCATGATCGATGCAGCTCCCAACCTAGTCACCTCAGGAGGATTACTACCTGAAAATGTAAGGGGTGAGTATATCGAAATATACCCAGTAAGGAGCCCCACCATAGGGTTAAGCATGCAAACAGAAACAAGTTAGAAGATACGACAACTGAAGCTAAGTGCCTCGCCATGTGTGCCCAACCCCTGGGCCGGTCACGAGCAAACAATGTCAAACGATAGTATGTAAGCCAAAAGCAAGATATAGTTAAATGTCGAGCAATCATCTGATCACAGTCGGGGGAGGACAACGAGTGAGGGAACACACAAGTTCCCTAAACCTCGGGTTGGAATACGTCATATATCATGTTCGTAGAGACATACACAAATATCTCGGGGTAGCCTGACCTACGTCAGACACCCGCTAAACTGTATCAGTGGAGAAATACACAAATTTCTCGGGGTAGCTTGACCTGCGTCAGAGACCCACCATGCTGTCGCTGCGCAACTCTGATAGCATATCAACAAAGACATACGTGAATACCTCGGGGTAGACAGACCTACGTCAGAGACCCGCCACGCTCCCACTGTGCAACTCGAATAGCGTATCCATAGGGCATACACAAATGCCAATAAAGTCACCTGACCCTGTCTAGGAGGACCACGAGTGAGGGAACCATAGAGGATCCCTAAATCATGGGTCGAGACAGCGACACACGTGTCATGTCAGCAAGGGCGTACTTAAATGCCAATAAAGTCACCTGACCCTGTTAGAGAGAGCCACGAGTGAGGGAAACTGTAGGATCCCTAAACCTCGAGCTCGGGGCACCATCTGCTAACCCCAACATGTAGAATGACCGACCTGTCTGCAGACAACATCCTCACAATGCATGCAAGCTCACCGACAAGCATTCTTCCATGCCTTCATCTATCTTAGTTGCCTCTTCTAGTAGTGTCGGGTCAAGCAAGGCATGACCGGCTCTCCCTCTCACGTACTAGGCGGGTAAACTGGTGGAACCATGCACATTGCATATGAGATTCCATGAGTATAACAAAGAGATATAACTATCACTAGAGTCACATGAGATCTAGCCTAGCCTAGGCGAGTGCAACCGCCCCACCCGAGAGTTGGTGCAACCCGTAACGTGTGCTCAACAACCAAGGAACCCGTTGTTCCGCACACAATGCGACACGTGGATGAGATCTGACTCCTTTGTCAGATATAAGAGTCAGCCTGTAAGTTAGTGCAGTCCAACCACGTGTCTCGAAGTAAAGAGGATCCATGTCCTCGCTTGGTTCCT
The DNA here is from genome assembly GCA_037833695.1 of Sechiopsis laciniata. Taxonomy (NCBI): domain Eukaryota; kingdom Viridiplantae; phylum Streptophyta; class Magnoliopsida; order Cucurbitales; family Cucurbitaceae; genus Sechiopsis; species Sechiopsis laciniata. Next base: position 625,769 of record JBBMKA010000029.1, read on the forward strand.
AAGGAGCACTAACAAGTCACATCAATAACACGATATTGATCATACAACACGAGTCGTAACATGAGTGAGCTAGCTGCTCCTCTAAATGGTTAACACAATAACCAAGCCTAATTATTCTAACGCCGAACATAACAATCCAAACTAGGCGACAAAATAGAGAAACTGAGCATACAAATATTCTATCACGAGTTCAGCCAACCATAAATGAATTAGGCACAACGAACCATACACATATCTAACCATGAGCTACCTAACACATTAAGAGCATTTCTGTCACAAACACTACATGCATTACCCAAACAATTCAATCATTCAAATAGTTAAACATATAAACAGTCTATCACGTATACAAGTAAAATGTACGATTCAGGGAATGACAATACGATCACATGAGCACATCAAATAGAGACTTTACAGTTTATGAGCTACCCTAAGATTTCCATACTATCACGAGTATAATCAATTCAAATAGTGAGTCACAACACCAACACAAACATGTGACAAGTCATCCAACATTCAATTCTCGAAAATCCTATTATGCCACTATCACATGCTTTTAAGCCACAAACCAGGATCATCGCTAAACTCTTTACCTTCTCGATGTTCTCGACCGAACCATCAAGCTAAACCATGAGTCAAACGACCAAACTCGAGAGCACCTAAACATAGGATCAATGGTAAAAATCAACAAAACCGACAAACAAAGTAGAGCTAGCCAAAATGGAGCTCACCACATGAATGAGAATGCAAAACTAAGCTAGCGACGCACCTTCAGCCGTCGTTTTCCAGCGATGCATTGCCACCAAAACCTATAAACGTTACCTCTTTTTCCTTGTCTCGTTCTCCTAGCCATGGATCTGATCTCAAAAATGCGAATGAACTTTGTAGACATCGCATTTTGTCCGACTCAATTTTATTATAAAGTTATATTTTGACAATTTGGTTGTTAATGAAAAAATATAACTTTTAAATTGAAAAATATATTTTATGTGTTTTTCAAATATGAAAAATGCATAAAAAAAGGAAATAAAAAGAAAAAAAAGTGAAAAAATATTTGAAAATATCTTATTTATTTTGTAAATATAAAAAATATATATAATCAACCCCATTTTTTACATCTTTTTAGCCACTCACCATTTTTGTTACCCACACCCCCACTTACACACTTATCTCTTTAATCTCTCCCTCACTTTGATATCTAAATTTGTCCACAAATTTTAGTATAAAAAGGGGTTAAAAGACTGTGGGAAGGGGAAAAAAAACACCAAAAAAAGAGAAAGGAAATAGAAAGAAAATCTTGGAGTTTTGAAAAGTTGTTAAAAGCTTTTTGCTATTGATATCGACAAGGATCAACAGTCCCCGAGGAGCTCGAAGGCGACCCGAATAACCCATTACATCTAAGTTGAGGTAAGGGAGGAAGAAGACTTTGTTTTCTTCCTCCAAATCTTATTTTACTTTTATA
>JBBMKA010000029.1:633645-671754 GCA_037833695.1 Sechiopsis laciniata
TATTTGGAAGGATGGTATATATATATATATATATATATATATATATATATATAAAATTCTTTACATCTCTCTATTATTATAAATAATAAACTATATTTTTTATACAAAATTCTATTTATAAAATATTTATAATTTAAATATATTTGAATGAGAATTTGTTGTAAGTAGCAAATTCTAACTTTCTTATATTAATTTTGACAACTTTTCAAAAATATTTCATATATAACAAAATATGTTAACTTTAATTGTCTTCAATCATTTTCTTCAATCAAATTCTAGCTTCTTCCCTATATCAATTTTGTCAACTTTTTTTTTTTTTTTTTTAATATTCATGAATATTACAAAAAAAAAAAAAAAGACCACCCTAAACCTTGATTCTTGGATCCGTCCCTGGCTTAGAGAAATCATAGAGTCAATGTTGTAAAATTTCTTCCCTTCGATTTAATTGTTTACTAGTTTTAATTATATGGATATATTTGTAATGTAAAACACCTCTAATAATATTGTCTCGTCGAAGTTGAAACTTAGCAAAGTAGAGTAGAGCTAACGTACAGAACCACAATAAATTCTTTGTCGTTCTCTCTATCTTATAGCTTTTATTTTGCATATTAAATTACTTTATTAGTTGTTGAAAATTTAATAAAGAATATGCAAAATTGATGTAAATTTTATTTAGAAGTTGGTCTTTGAAGTAAAGAACAATATATGCTTAGAGTAGCCTCGAGGCGATTTTATAACAACTTCCTTAAAAAAAATCAATATCTAATTAAAAATGAATAAATATTTATCATAATAAGGATTAAAAGTTAACTATTTGACAATTTAATATATATATATATATATACTAGATTAAATTAAGATTTTAAAAAAATTAAATGGAGAATAATTATAGCAGGAGACTCGATCTCTACAAATTCTCAATGGTCAATCCATGTCCTCATCCCATGAAATTAAACGAAGAATTTCGTGAAGATGAGATTTAAAAAGAGTGATGGAATGGGAATAGTTAAGTCATCATTGTCCTCACCCGCCCTCAAGACATTTATAATGAAGACTTGTTACAAATACACATAAAAGATAAATATTAAATGCATGTTTGGTCGAATAGGATGGGAAGGGAGAAGTTTACATCCCACATTTTTGCCCTCCGTTTTATAATTTGGCCAAATCTAGCACATAGATACTGTTTTTTATTTATTATATGTTGAACTCGCATTTTTTCTTTTCTTTTGTACATTTCCCTTATTCATATCTTTTATTTTAAAAAAATTAGTTGTATTATTTAAATTTCAAATAAACATTTTTTCTTTAATTTATTTAAGTGTTTTTATAATTACATTTTTTTAATAATATTATTCAAAAGTAAATTGTCAAAATTAGGATTGAACCCGAGCTCTCTCTTTAATAAAAATTATGGTTCTTATATTTGAATGACCCATCCGTTTAACTTATTTGTATATTTTGTTGTTATATGTTATCTAGACATATTGCTTCCTTTTAAAATTCAATATTTATCATTTCTTTTTTTAGATATACTGTATTCTTTAACGATATTTGTAAGTAGTTATACATTTGATTTTATCAGACAATATATTAGGAGTGTACTAAAGAATCGACAACCCAAACAACCTCGACTATCCAACCTAAACTGTAGAGTTGGGTCTGAGTTATAAAAAAAGTAAAACATGGGGTAAATTTACTCATGTTTGTTTAGGGTAGAATTTTTTTTTCTAACCCCTACATTCTAATCCCTCCTCCAAACAAGTTTTTTCTATATCCATTTCTCAATTCCTCTAAACAAGATTTTCATGCAACTTCTATACAAACAACCTTATTCAAACAAGATTTTTCTACAACCATTTAGAGATGTCCACGGGTGGGGTGGGAATTGAGATGACTTTACCATTCCCATCCCCATCACTATTTTCAATTCTCATCCCCACAAAATTCACTATTAAATTTACGGGGATCGAATTCGCCACAGAGAATCATTCCCATTTGGTTTTTTTTTTTTTTTTTTCAATTCTTAATTCAATAAAATATTTTTTTGATAAGTTGTGCAAATGTTTAACTTTTAATCATTATTAAAACAATAGTTAACTTTTAATGTTAAATATATATTGATTTTCAAGTAGACATTAAACTTTTTTTAGGAAATATTCATACTTTTATATGAGTATAATATATGTATGTATTAAAAATAAAATAAAATAAATATAAAGTATAAACGGGGAATGGAGAATAGAGAAACGAGGATGAGGAATACACTCCCTGTCCCCATCCCCATTTAGCTAGTAGTGAATTTTTTGTTCCCGCTCACTTTCTCATTCCCCGCCTAAATGGAGATTCACCATTCCATTTGAGGTGGGTCACTGCGGGGCTTCGATATCGTGGGAAAAATGGACATCTTTACAACTACTGATCTTACAAACCACCTTATTCAAACAAGATTTTCCTACAACTACTCATTCAAACACCACATTCAAACCACTCAATTATTCACTTCCACTAAACTTCCCCAAAACCAAACATGTCTTAATTTACTTTCATTTCTCTTTTCCCACCAAATACTTATTTATTTTCACTTCACTTCTCTTCCCATCAAACACTAATTTTTCTCTCACTTCCATTTTCTTCCTTTTCGCCCTAGTCAAACATGCCTTATGAGTTGTTTAAGCCATTAACATGAATGGCCATGAAATGAATAAGCTACTATTCATTTGTATTAAGGATGAAAGTTAGATAACTGTATTATAACTCATGTTATTTCCATTTTTATTTTTATCTTGTGTTAATCTAAATATAACCCAATTTATAACTATTTATAACTCATAAATTTTTTAGTTCGACAACCTTTGAGGTTGACGATTTGAACTCATGATAACTTCGGTCATAAATCCATATTTTATGTTAAGTGATTTATGTTGCTAACTTATTCAATTTTATATATGATATAATTCACAATTATGAATTTGTGTAATTCAAACTTAAGGATTGATTTATTTGAATGTTATGAATTAGATTATATAAATTGTTTCAATTAATTTAAACTAATCATTTAATTTTTTAAAAAATTATATTAATAATTTAATTTAATTTAATTATTTCAATGTTATTTTGGGTATGTTAATGTTACATATTATATAAGATAGCCAATGAGAGCAGTACCTCAGCGATTTCAATATACACTTAAGGATTATAAAGTCATAGATTTGAATCCTCCTATTCTTAATGTAGAACTCCAAAAAAATATATTGTATAGATAAAAGACAATGCACCAACAAGAGCAGTCCCATCAGTTTATACCCAATGACCAAGAGGTCATGGGTTCGAATCCCCCACTCCAACTTGTTGTAATCTAAAAAAACAAAAGATAAAAAATGGGAGGTTGTACCACTCTCGCAAATAAAGGAGATCGTGGGTTGCAGCTCTTATGCAGTATCAAAGGGGATAGTGGTTTGTATCCGACACCTTCGACTATTCAAGGCGCTTGAGTTCTACAAAGCAAGCAAGGTGGTAAGCTTCAAGAGTAGCAAACTTGAAGGTGTTAAATATTTTGAAGATAAGAAGGATGCGTTGGCTACTAAAGCAATAACGTTACTTTTGAGATTAAATCTTGTTACTGATTAAGGGTTTGGTGATATTGAAAATGAAATGGATTCCAAAAATCTTGTTAAAGAAATTAAGAAGCGAAACATGTTTATGGCTCCTCAAAAAATTCTAATTGAGAAGATTAGAAATTGATAGGGTAACAAGGGTAAGATGAGAATATTAGTACTATATATGTAAGGGTAGAGTAGTAATTAGTACTTTAAGGTTTTAGTATAAATAGAGGAGTTAGGGTTCTTTGTGAGGTATGCATATTTTGGTATTGTGTCTTATTCAAGACTAGGGAGAGTCTAGCCCTCTCGAGTGGCTATGGGTATGGTAATGTAATCTTTATCTATTATTATCAAAATAGTTCTTATGTATTTTATCATTTTTGGTGTTGGTTCTATTGTATATTGTTAAGATTTCCGGTGTCTTAACAAAATTGGTACCAGAGCAAGTTCTTCCTTAGGCAAAATATCAAGTAATGGATCGTGATGAAATCTTGTTGGTGCTAAGAGCATCTCTAACCAAACAAATTTAAAAGTTGGAATAAATGAAACAAGTTGTGTAGGTGATACTAGAACATTTGAAAAAAAAAAAAAAAAAACGGTCGACAGTGTGTAACCAAAAAAAGAGGAAGTAAGAGCTGAATACTGTGGGATCGAAAAGCAACACTAGAGGGAGGTGAATAGGGTTTGCCAACTTTTTAGTTCTTTAAAATATACTTTTATGATATAAACTTTGTTAATCTAAAATCCCTCAGCAAGAAATTTAATATGTAAGAATTGAATAGAGAAAAGTAAAACGTAAAGAAAGAGAGAAACACCAAAGTTTATAGTGGTTCGAAAATCCTACTCTACTCCCCAAGGTTTCTCCTTGGATATTTTACCAGATGATTCTCTTACGGGTGAGAACCAAACCTACACGACCTTCTTTTTCCTAGGCTAAAGAGAAACCCCAATCTTTTTACCGGGTTCAGGATTAAACCACTCAAACCCTTTTTTCTTAGGCTAAAGAGAAATCTAAATCTTTTTCACTAGTTCAGGATTAAACTAATTGCATTTTCTCACAATCTAAGGTGTACCCACACCTTAATAAAAATCCAAAATAGAAAATAAAAAGGAAACCTTACAATGTACCTCTCGTAGGCAAAATATACAAGTTGAGCGTTGACAGTTTTCTTCACAAAATTTACAATGCGCGCCGATTCGAGAACGTGTGAAGTAAATCAAACTTTTTGGAGCTGTTTTGAATATGATAGTTGTTGTGGAAATTTATTTATTGAAACAATGTATTTAATGGAGAGAAGATGAAAGGTATCCGTTGGATATAGGGAAAAATGATCGACGGACGAGATTTGATGAAGATATGATGAATGGTGGCCATTGGATTTAGGCAAAGGTAGTATATGGCTAGGATTGAATGAAGATAAGATGGGAAAAGTTATGGTTCAAAAGGAAATAATTTGAAAAAGGAAATATCGTTTTTTTCATAGGCGATTTTTCTTCTAATCTTCATTTATCAATATTTTCTTCATTTTAACTCTGATTTTCACGATTCAAAATGCGTTGGAACTGTTTCTTCAAGCTCTGCATAATAAACACTTTAAAACTCCAAAAATGTTAGTACAAAAAATTAGAGTTTGTTATCATCAAAATATTAATTAATTAATTAAATTGAGATACTTGGCCAAAAAGCCAACAATCTCTCTCTTTTTTATGATGAAAAACTATACTACAAAAATGAAATACAAAGTAGTGTGTGATGTAAGATATAAACCACATGCATAATCAATGCATAATCAACACACATAATTAATGATAACATATTTTCATTTTTCTTATTATTTCTTCCCTTTTGGAATCAATCAAAAATAAATTGTACGAAAACAAATAATTTAAATCTTTCTTTAATGCAAGATCACCAAATTTCTCCCCCTTAAAAAATCAATTTAACACATTCATCTAATAAGAGATAAAAAAAAAACATTTAATGCATAAAAATGTAAGGATATAAATATAAAACACATTTTCAATGAATCATTCTTATGAAAAGAATTTACATGAATGCAATAACTCCCCTTATTTAGTATCTTTCTCTAAGAAAAAACTCCCTTTGATTAAAAAGATAAATGATAGACATAAGAGAAGTATATTCAACACAATAAATCACTTTATCAATATTAAATGATTTAAACTTCCCCTAAAAATAAGCATTCTCTTTATAATAATTAAAAAAATAATAAATATAAAGGAGATACCAATTTGTTGAAAAATAATGATACCGATTAATAGTAAATTAATTAATAAAAATCATGGTAGCATTACAAATAAGAAACATATCAATTTTAAGCGAAATGCTAACATAATTCACGGATATAAATTAATTTCATAAATACTCCCACTATAAAAAAGAGAATTCAACAATCCTTAAAAAAAAAAAAAAAAACTAAGCACATATATTTAATACACTCACAATACTCAAATTGAATTTAAATCAATAAACTTCATAAATAGCAAAAAATAATCATCAAACATAATATGACCAAAACGACATACAATATATTATTAAATGATATTCTATCATTCATTACTTTAATTGACCAAAAAAATCATAATCTCATTAATTAATCAATCAAACAATCAAATTATCAAGAAATTATGAATAAAACAAATTTTATTGGTATGAAATATAAATACACACCAAAAAAAAAAAAATTAACCTTTAATCATGACATCATTAATTTAATTAATAAAATAATAGGAATTTAGATAAATTTAGAAATAATAGATCATGATATTTAAAATAAAATCATGCAATAATTCTACAAACATGCAAACATATATATGTCAAAAATGTTAAACAAGATCTAAAATTTCTGAAAATATTTAATCTAATAAGTTTAGAAAGTCAATTTCAAATAATTTCCAAAGTAAATTCAAATTAATATATATATATATATATATATATATATCTCGTAAATTAAAAAATATAAAGTTACCGATTATGCAAATTTTTCTTTGTTAAATTGTAGAGATTCATAATTGCTTCATTTGAATAATTTCAAATTTGAGCTCCAAGCAACCTACTTAACTTTTGAAATAATACCTACAAGGAAACCTCAATAAAAGATTTGGTACTCATTTCTTGGGTTCTTCATTGTTAGTAATAATAGACCTTGGAACTGGGGTGTTCATGGAAATGACCTAAACCGATCCAACAGATCGAAACCGACCAAATCGACATCGGTCAGTCGGTTTTTGAAAATATTCAGTCGGTGTCAGTTTCACTTTTAACAAAATGAATAGTCGGGCGGTCGGAAGAAATAAAGAAAAAATTTCGTCCGATCGACCAATCAAATTTTTTACATATTAATTTGACAGAATCCTACAACACATTTTACTAACTTTTTCTGCACACATCACATCAAAATAAATAAGCATGTACTTATTATAATTATAATAACATAACGTATGTATTTCTTTAACATCAATAATATATATTCTAAAAAAACATCAATAATATATATTTAATCTTTTATAAAAGATAATCATCATTTTTTTTTTGTAAATTATAAAAAGTAAGCATTGCATTTTGAAGTATTATTCATTTTGTAATCTTAAATGTACTATTTTTTATTTTAAAAATATTTATTTATTGTTTTTCTATCTTCTCTCTTGTTTCTACCGTGTAAGATTTCTTCTCTTTTCTTTTTTCATTTCTCTTTCCTATATCCTATTCATTATCTTCTTCTCTCCCATGTCTTTCTCTTCCATGTTTTTAATTCTTAACCTTCTTTGAGATTTCTTCATTTTTTATTTAGTCTCTTCTCCATTCTTTTTTCCTATCAACATTCCTCTTAGCTTTTTCTTTCTTCTCTTCATTTTTTTTGGTTTAGTTATTCAAAATAATACGTACAAATCGACTAAAACCGACCGACCGACCTTATAACTAGTAGCTCGGAATCTCTAACCATGTCTAAGTGTTCAGTTTTCGATCGATCTCTATCGACATGTTGACGGTCGGCGGCGGTTTTGGTTAAAAATCGACTCCGACCGACTGACTAACATCCTTATTTGGAACTCATTTTAATTTAGCTCCAACATTTTTAACCGTCAATTATGAAAAATAACAAGTATTATGTTATGAACAATTTTGCCACATGAATAACAAACTATATTATGCAAAAATTTATTTGTCACAAAATGATTTTGCACAATCTTTTTCTTAAATAAATTGCTTTCGGGAGTATTTTTCAATTTAAAGCAATTTATTCTAATATGACCTCTTACTCCACGATAATGACATGTAAGCACAAATCTTGGTTTTAAATGATATACTTTTATGATATAAACTTTGTTAATCTAAAATCACCTAACAAGCAATTTAATATGTAAGAATTGAATAGCGAAAAGTAAAAGGTAAGGGAAGAGAGAAACATCGAAGTTTATAGTGGTTCGGAAATCCTACTCCACTCCCCAAGGCTTCTCCTTGAGTATTTTACTAGATGATTCTCTTGCTGGTGAAAACCAAACCTACACGACCCTCTTTTTCCTAGGCTAAAGAGAAACCCCAATCATTTTACTGGGTTCAGGATTAACCCACTCCAACCCTAATTTTCTTAGGCTAAAGAAAAACCTAAATCCTTTTCAATGGTTCAGGATCAAACCAATTGCATTTCTCACCCACACCTTAATACAAATCCCAAATAGAAAATAAAAAAAGGAAACCTTACAATGTACCTCTCGTAGGCAAAATACACAAGTTGAACGTTGACAGTTTTCTTCACAAAATTTACAATGAGCGCCGATTCGAGAACGTGTGAAGTAAATCAAACTTTTTGGAGCTGTTTTGAATATAATAGTTGTTGTGGAAATTTATTTATTGAAACAATGTATTTAATGGAGAGAAGATGAAAGGTATCCGTTGGATATAGGGAAAAATGATCGACGGACGAGATTTGATGAAGATATGATGAATGGTGGCCATTGGATTTAGGCAAAGGTAGTATATGGCTAGGATTGAATGAAGATAAGATGGGAAAAGTTATGGTTCAAAAGGAAATAATTTGAAAAAGGAAATATCGTTTTTTTCATAGGCGATTTTTCTTCTAATCTTCATTTATCAATATTTTCTTCATTTTAACTCTGATTTTCACGATTCAAAATGCGTTGGAACTGTTTCTTCAAGCTCTACATAATAAACACTTTAAAACTCCAAAAATGTCAATACAAAAAATTAGAGTTTGTTATCATCAAAATATTAATTAATTAATTAAAATTAATTAATTTGAGATAATTGACCAAAAAGCCAACAATAATTGAGCAGATCAATCCCAAACTCAGCAGCCACACGGTCCAAAAGGTGAGTAAGCAAACCCAAATGATGGCAGCAATACATATAAGTTGTGCAAATGAAAGGGTAGAAATAAGAAAGAAACTCATTTCAAATATTGCAAAAAGTTTGAATCAACAATCGAAAAAGGAATGGACAAGAGGAAAAGGGAAGGAGCAATGACGACCTAATCGATGTCAACAAGGTAAGTCCTATAGGAAAAGGGAAGGACTCGAGAGACAAGAAAAATGGCAAGTAAAGAAAAGACAGAACAACTGACGACAATGGAAGTTTCGCAAAAAACTAGAGGAACCAACCAAGGATCGAAGAAGGTGAGCACAGGAAAGAAGATCAAGATAGAGGGAGAAAGAAGTAACAAAGAAAAAAAAGGATTGGTGAAGTTGGCCAATAAAAAAAAAAGGAAGAAATGTTGGAGAAGAAGATAAAAATGTCTCAATTGATGAAGATGTGAAAGAAACAAAAAAAAAAAAAGAGAGAGAAATATGTGTAAAAAATGGAGGGAAAAGTGTAGCAAAATAGGTGAAAATATGAGAGATTAATTGGGGGATTTGATGCGGCCTTTTGTTGATGGGATAAGAACATTATCTTGTGCAACAAGGGTGAGATTTTGGGAGGTATGAGCATTTTTTTTTAAAAGGGTATTATTATTTTTCATTTCGTTGGGACAAGTTGTTAAAAAAAGGAAAAAAATGCATTTAACCTGTTTTGCAATGTGTAATGGTTGTCATGTGTTGTATAACTCACACCTTGAGGATAATATATTTTTTAGAATGGAGATATGATAGAGTACAAATGGTAGGATGAAAATATTAGTATAATATATTTAAGGGTAGAATAGTAAATTAGTACTTAAAGGTTTTAGTATAAATAGAGTAGTTAGGGTTCTTTGTGAGATATGCATATTTTGGTATTGTGTCTTGTTCAAGACTAGGGAGAGTCAATCCCTCTCGAATGGCCATGGGTATGGTAATGTAATATTTATCTATTATTATCAATATAGCTCTTGTGTATTTTATTATTTTTTGTGTTGGTTCTACTGTGTATTGTTAAGATTTCTAATGTCTTTACATAAATCTTGTAAGTAAAATATTAGAAAAGTTCACTACTCACCCGTGCTTGTTATAGTATAGCTCATAATCTTTGTAAGAACATGAAAAATTATGTATAAATACATGAAATTACACAAAATACTTATTTATATGTGAACATATGTTTGTAAATATTAGTATGTGGACCTAATAAAAAAAGTAGAAAAGAGGGAAACTTCAGCTTGGGCAATGTGAGGGTTACTTGTAAGCCAAGGGAAGAGAGCGAAGAACAACGTTTTTTTTGCCGATGTTTTCACCTTCAACGTTGGAAATGTTTGAATAAGGCCGAATAAGTGATCAAGGCAAGAAGGGAAGATGTGTATTAGGGAGTTTCTTCAGGATAGTGATCTCTTGGGTAAATCCAAACAACCATTGTAGGTTGTGTGCAAATTGAATATTTTGTTGTGCTAAATTTATGTTGGATGTAAGATTGCTAAAGATAGGAATGGAATGCGTTTGAATGGCTGTTAGGCTACTATGATGCGTAAGTTGGTAAGTAATGTCTTTGTATGTTTTAAACTTGTATTATCATTCATGCTAGAAGCAGTGAAATGAAATTGGTGTGCAACAATGAGGTGTAAGTGTTGGATTTGAAGGTCATTTTAATTACTAAATTAGTGTTCTATTACATTCAAAGTAGATTATCCATCGTATATTGTAATGCTCTTGTGAAGTAAGAATGAGAGTTTTGTAATAGGTAAATAAAAGTGAGTGTAATATTGCACGGTCATGTATGTCGGGTCATGTGACAAAGGAATGGTTTAAGTTCGAGTATGTGTGAGATGGTGTGAAAGTGGGTATAAATAGCGTGAATGCTAGAAGTTGTGATTGAATATTTTTCTTTAAAAACAATGGTTATTGTAGTAGCTCAATATGGTTTACCAATAGCATGTTTGGTTAAGCCATTAAGTTGGAAGGGAAAGGAAAGGAATGGATGTAAGGACTCGACCTAGACAATGGTCTCAACCTAGGTCCTTACCCTAATGCATGCAATTAAAAAAACAAGAAAGGAAATTTGAAGGGCATATGAAGGAAAAGCACATTCATTTAAATATAAATATCCAAATAAATAATTATTAAATAGTTCAGGGTACCAAAGACAATAAAAGGAAAACGATAGGGTATCATGCCTTAATGAAGTTCATGCAGAAGGATAGACCATAAAATAAAATAAAAAAACTCAGAGAAAATAAATACAGCAAGCCCATGGTCAATTCAGCTCGATCATCCATCCTGGTAGAGCCCGTGAATACCTGGGGAAACCCATAAAAGAAAGGAGGTAAGTTGTTAAACTCAATGAAGATCTCTAGCTCATATTTTAAGCATGAACTAGAACATTCAAATCAAACATCAGATACAATGAAGGGGTCCAATGACCCATGCTCCTATGAGCTATCTAAGACCAAGGCCAAAGATCAAAATACCCTCTAAAGTCCTTTGACTCACTTGGGCAATCTGGAATTCCTATATCAAGGAGAATGTCCTCGATGAGCAGGAAACCTGATGACCCTCAGGACTCATACTCTCGCAGTGAATTAGTTGTACAAGTACCGTTCATAGTGGGATATCGCCCATGCACTATCAAGACCATGATAAGGATCTTAGGGTACTATCTGGAGAACTTTGGCAGAGGGAACACTCTGATCGGTCAATGAGTCTCAAGCCCTAACTACGAGTGGGATATCTTCTCTCGTCTGGTAACCTGAACAACACTTCTATTCGATACCAGTACCTAGGCCACGTCTGTCTTGGGTACCGACACGTGCTATAAACAAGCAAGTCCCATTTGGAACACTAAGACAAATCCCATTGGGTTTGCAACTAATCCCCCATTGCGATACCAACAGTAACTAAGGACAATTAATTCACATGCTCATTGTAGTAAAAAGGGTTCCACATACTCATATCAACACAACATTCAATCACAATTACAGTAAATCATAACATGCTTCATAACGAATCAATTCATCATATCAAGACATTTCAATTCAACTATCCTAGACATTCTTATTAACAACCACGAGAACACGAGTTAACGATATAAATCCCTCACCTTGGCCTATATCCAAAGAATTTTCAAAGAATCCCTTTCAAACAGCCCTTAAAAGTCTTTACCACGTTCCCAGGCCTATAACACACAAACGGGTCAAAATTAGCACTTAAAACTGTAAAAAAATGAACTCAGAGCATCAAAATTATCCAAAATTGATGTTATGGAAAATTCGGCGGCTGCAGTCAATGGCGGTCAACAGCGGCAGTAGGTTCAAAGGTGCTTTGGCAAACGCGTGTGAGGCTCGGAAGCAATTCAGAGGTTCGGAGTGGCACACGCATAGGCTTGGGAAATGTTGGGCTGGTTTAAGTGCAACTCTGGTTTGGGTGATTCGTGGCGGCAAGCTCAGAAAACACATTAGGGTTGGTTGCTGGTTCGAACAGATTTAAAGGAGGCTCTGCTTCGGTGCGAGGCTTGGTTGCAACCGCACGACTTTGGTTGGCTTGGACGCGAACCTGAGGTGCGGAGCAGATCCCACAATGCTAAAGGAGAGGCGCGGCAGTGCTGCAACTTAGGACGAATAGTGCAGCGACTGCGAGCTTCAATGTGCGGTTCGGAGCGTGGCCTGGAGACATCTTCTCGGAAGACATTTTCAGTGCTGCCTGCAAAGGGAAAAGTCAAACCTGCTTATTGACCAAACGTGACTACAAGCCTGAAGACGTTTTTTGAGAAAACATGACTACGACAAAAATACTTACCCAATCTTGAGTTTTTACACGATTCTCAAGGCAATTCTAATCAATCTGATACACGATTTTTGAAGCTTTCAATTGGAACTTTGGTCTCTGAGCAAGAGTCAATGGATGGAACGATTTAGGGCACGTAAATCGAGAAGAATAAGTGAAAAGGGAGTTGGAGGCTTGGGAGATTTGAAAGAAATTGGGAGCAATTGAAAATCTGAATTTCTAAAGTGGCTAGGGCTACATTTGAAGAGAAGGGGTTTGAATAGGTCAAAATCATGCAGCTATTAATTTATGAAATTGCCTCTAAGGTTTAATTTACTTAATTAACCCATTTTAAAACAAAAAACGAACATGTCCCTCTTGAGACAAAACCTCTAGAGTACTTTTAAGGTCAATTAAATTAATTAAACCTCTCCAGGAGTCTCAGGAATGCTAAATAATACCTTATTTACACAAAGGGAAAAGCTAAGTTGTTACAATAGAAGGGAAGAAAAAGAAAGGAAAATGAGAGCAAATTGTTGTTTGGTGGGAAGGAAAGAGAAAGAAAGAGATTTGGTGGGAAGAGAATGGAAGATAAATGATGAAGTTTTTTTTTTTTTTTTTAATAGAATATTTAATAATTTTTTAAAATAATAGTCATAGTAGATTATAATATTTATTTAGTTGTATAAATATATATAAAATATTCATTTATTAATAAAATTTAATTTTAAAATTTATTTAGTTTAATTCATTATTTAAATAAAATTTGAAATTTAGTGCATTTTATTTCTAAAAAAAAGAAATTCAGTACATTTTAATCATTAAAATATCAAATAAAAAATAAAAAATAAAAAAATTCAATTAATAATATTTAATATTTTAAATAATGATAATAAAAATTATAATCAAAATAATTTAATTATAATGAATTATACATAAACAAATTAAGTTTAAAAACTCAAAACAAGATAAATTACAATTAAAGAAATTTAACTAGTTTAATGATTTAGTAATGATATCTAATTTTTTTAAATATAAACCAAACTTAATTAGTTTAATTATTGAGTAATTAAAATTAAAAATTTTAAATATACAATTTTTATGAGTTTTAAGAATATGATATATTGAAAAAGACATGGTTGATATTGCATTTCAAAAGAAAACAATACACATAAATAATATACTATAAATGAATAAAATCAAATAAATTAACATGGATGATTGGTCAACAAACTTAACTTTAAATATTATTTAAGAAAAAACTTAGGTTCCATTTTTTATTTTTTTTGAATAAATACAATAACAAAAATGCAATTAACAATAATTAAAAAAAAATTAAAAGAAGAAAACATTCAATTGAAACTAAATTATTTTAGATTAAAAAAAAATTAAAACAAAAAACAATTGAAAACTAAAGTTATATAAATATAAAACTCAAAAAATAAAAGACTAAAAAACATATAAGGAAAAAAAATAAATGAAAAATTGTATAAATAACAAAAGAAAAACATTAAATGAAAAAAATTGTATAAATAACCAAAGAAAAACATTAAATGAAAAAAATTGTATAAGAGAAAAAAGAAAAATAGTAAAGGTAAATAAATAAATAATAATTGATGGTAAAAAGGATAAAAAAAATGTCAAGCGATATCACGCGGTAGGATTACCTAATGCGTGGTCCCCACACACCAACTCATCCCTTCCCTACCATTTTATTTTTTCCCAATTAACCAAACGAAAATTAATAAAACTTTCTTTCCCATCCTTGTCCAACCGAGCTCCCCAAACGTGTTCCAAGTGTACCATGAGATAGGTACAACATGAGTGTGAAAGCAAAAGAAAGAATTTGCACCCTAGTGAATAGGTGGGTTGTGTTCATCATGACCTAAACCAAAAGGGGAAGATTGAGGGGATGAGTAAAGGGAGAGTCGTATGGGCACGCCCGAAAGTGAATCATGGGGACCTTAGAGAGTGGGAATAGTAAGAACTCGTAAAGGACAATAACAAGGTTGAACTAAAGAAGTGGTTGTTGTACATGTTGGTAAACTACTTTATTTTTCTTTTGACTTGGATTGTCCTTATCTAAGATTTGTTGAACTATACATGTATCATGTTGCAATTTATGAATAGGTTATAAGTCGAGAACCTTGTCTTTATAGATGTCAATATATGTTTTGTGCACTAGGTTTATAGGTATCATCTATGAAGCTTGTATTCTTTTTTCCTTGGGGTGTTACAATCCCACTGGATGCTCTCATATTTGGCAAAATTATCCATCTTTATTACTTATTGAAAATTCTCACAGTGAAGTAATTAGGAGTGTACAAAAAACTGATAACTCGATGAACTCAGCCTACTCAACCCAAATCGTAAAGGTTGGGTTGGGTCAAAATTATAAAGAATCGAAAAATTCGGGTCGGTTCTTGGGTTGACCCTGTTTGGGTTCGATTCAACCCAAACTGACCCAATATATATAATACATCGTACTTAAATCAAATATTATAGCTAGTAGCGTGTTGGTTGTGCTCCTAAGCAGGCACCCAGGTTCGAGTTTTGGTTTTCTTCTACTTTTTTTTATTTTAACACAGTCAAGTCATATCATTAATTCCTGATTTCTCTCTCCATGGTAAAGTAGTGTTAGATATCTTTTTAAAATTAGTGTCAATATTTTTTTAAGTTCTTATTTCTATTAAATGGTTCACAATATTTTTTTATAACTTTTTTTTTTTAATAATTCTTATCACTTAATCCTAGGTTGAATTAAAATTCTAAATTGATTTTCAAAAAATAAAATAAATCTAGGTCGATTTAAAAATATATATATATATATATTGTCCTTATTTCCAAATTGAGCTTTATATTTAAGCATAAACCTTGTCTATTTTCATTTAATTTCATATTTAAGAGTTTTATCAAATCTTTAATTTTTAAAAGTCGTAGCAATTTTCAAGTGTTTTTTTTAGTTTGCGATCCTATTTTGAACTTATAATTGTTGTCTAACCCGATGACCCAACCCAAACTGAAAATATAAGAGTTAGGTTGAGTTAAGTTATCTCTTTAATTGAGTTGAGTTAGATTGGAAAATTGACCAACCCAATTTCTTGGTTAGGTTAAAAAAACTCCCTCAATTTAACTCAACTCAATGCATGTACACCCTAGAAGTAATAGGTTGTAGCCCAAGATGCAAAATTACTACTTCATAAAATGCAATGTGTAATTAAATAATAGTAATAACTAAAAGTACCTAATTCAGTACTACATTTATACTTATTACACTCGTGAGTTTAAACTTCATAAGTGAAAGTACAAGAGTAAGAAACTTAAATAAAGCTTCCTACCAACTAATAGAATTTTTTGACTGTCGCACTTTAGCATTGTGTGAAGATTCTATCTCTTCCTGCAAGAAACAAGAATCATGGCTCAGAGTTTTGTCTTGTGGAAAATATATGATATACTTGCAAAATTAAAGCATTCTCTACATTTTGGCTACAAAAGTTTATCATTTTAATAAACCATAGAATGCAAGGGGAAGAGGTCACAAAGCCTTGTAAGCCAACCAGTGCCTCCTTATACTTATTCTGGTAATAAACCGAGCATTTATTGAGTAAATTGAAAGAAAAAACGAGGGCATACAAAAACATGGCCAATAAGAAGGAATCCCGGGATTTCAATCGAACAAAATGAAATCAAGATCATAGTTACAAAAATGATGATCGCATTCACAATGAGACATTTGCACCTCACCACCTCCCAAACCCGTCATCCAACGTCTTGCATCCTCTAAAAATCATATTGTTTCTCTCGAGTTGAATGTCGAAAAAAAATGGCAAAGTTTTGTGAACTCATTTTACCATTGCAGTTAAAATGCAACCTATTACTAAATAATATGCAGCAATTCCAAGAAGAGATGAATGAAGTTCTACATTAAGTAAGCTTTGTGTAAAAGAAATTCATTTTTAGTCCCTTGGGTGTTGTTTCACTTTCTATTTGGTCTCTATGCTTCGAAGTCACACTTTTACCTCTTAACATTTAAATAATGTTCAATATTAGACATTGAGATAACAATAATTACATAATGCAATATTAAGACTAAACTAATTTTAAATTTTAATATATTGATGAACTGATTATTTTGATATTGAGGTGGGCCAATCTATTATCAGATTGGAACCCTCAACTATGATGTACAACTAGTAGCCTAGCTCTAGTAGACTGATAGTTACCCATGCACAATTTCAAGGCTATGAGAGTGATGATCTAAAACTTAGAAGGTCTGAGATTTACTCCATATATTAAAAAAGAATTACCTTGCATGATTTCAGTAATGGCTGTAAGAACGACGATCTGAAAAACCGAATTGATTCCCCGAGTGAGGTTTTATCCCAGTCTGTAAAGTAAAAAGGTTATAACACTTGTTAATCGCTAATATTAAATTATCTTACCGCAGTTACACAAGCAAATAAAGCAAGAACCTTCAGGATCTATAATGAAGATAACACCCAACATACCAGTCTCACCGTCTACTTTCATATCTGCTGCATTAAGTTCTTCTAGGAGCTGCAGTCCATTATTAAATTCAAGTTATTGGACCGAAGCCGAATTACCATAAAGCATAATGGAACATTTACTATGTATAAGCCAAAATGAGTAGCATTCCAATGGAGTCATGTATCACAGAGTAACCAGTTAATTATAGGTTGAGTCCCAAATGCTGTTGAATTAAAAAAAAAAAAAAAAGAAAAAAATACATTTGCTATGTATCACGGTTTAACTATACTAATTTTTATCATCTTTCTTCAGCTAGAATGCGTTGCTAGCAACTTGTTTACAGAATATATGCTAGAAGATACAATTACCTTATCTAATTCAATAGCATAAGCAGTTTTACAGGTTTCCAAAAGTTAGATACAGTAACAATTTACAGTTTCAACGTCAACTTCATGTTATTTATTTCTAACCATAAAAATTTCCTAGTATTAAATAAAAAATTAAACATTTTCCTCCTCGCTTTAAAGTGCAAATAAGTATGCAAGTGCAAACATATATGCTTATTCCTTCATTTCATGTTGTTTTACCTGGGCAACAGTTGGTACACTAGTTGGATCAAACTCGTCACATCGCTCAGGGTTGATAGGGATACAAACACGACCTGAGATGAAATAAAAAAGGAAAAGAATTCAATACTATGTAAACATGTGTTCGAATTCAATAATATGTAAACATGTGTTCTCTTTACAGTGAATCGCATCCTTCGCACTAACCAAATTACTTGCAGGATTCCAAATCAAAAGCACCATACAGATTTTTTTTCATTTTTATTGGATAAGAACCATACAGAATTAAATTTTACATTGAAACCATAATGAGGTTTCTGCAGACTGCAGCTCACAGACTCACTGCCACTCATCTAATATTAACATTTATTTCAACCACTGACCTGTTTTGGGATGTACACAGAATGGTGCTTTTAGAAGATGGTTCATATGTTTAGTAACCTGAAGAATAAAGAACTTGCCTCATCAACGGAGTTCAATTAAAACAAGATTTAGCAAGTACAACTGAAATTTTTGTTACAATCCCTATGCATGCCAATTAGAGATCCAGTTGTAACAAAGCTATTTCTTAGATCAGATCGACCTAATTCCAAAGTGAGCAAAAAATCTAGGTTAAGATAAAGTAAAGTAATACAATACACATACCTCCAAATCAAGCCTAGGGTACGTAAAAGAGAAAACAATTTCTTCAACGTGCCTACGCATTCCTTGTGCCTGAACCAAAGGGAAGTGTTACATTATCGTCTAAATGTAGCACAGTTGGGCTCTATACTATACTACCCAGATACTAAACATCGATAACTCAAAAAAGGAAAAAGAAAGTGTTGCATCAAGATATATCTAGGGGCAGGCACACAAAACATGACTGGTAAAAAAATAAAAGGGAAAAGAAAGCAAGATGATTGAAAAAAGTAAACTAGAAATAAGGATTGCTGCTACCTGGATTCGACATGGTAAAAATTAGAAATATATATGTGTGTATACATATCATTGAAAACCAAATTTACACAAGAAAAATGGAAAAAATACAAAATGGCCAAATAGAAGCTTGCAACATGAGCGAACAAAAAATGGGGCCTCAGAAAAGGACAAACAAGAACTAACCTAACTAGACGAAGGAGGGCTCCACTCCAAAAATATAAAACCTAATAAATAATTACACAAGTCTTTCAAACTCAAACATCCAAAGCAAAGCATCGTTAAACATAGCTGGGATCAAGCCTCCTCTCAAGATTTCATCCCGCAAGTAAAGATTCTATCATTCTAGATGCCACAAAAAAACCATAAAGAAATAACCCTACAAAGAACCCAAAGCAAGCAATTGTTTAGATATTTGGACTTAAGATTGTTCCAAAGTAAGGTACCCGAGTTAATTGAATTACCTAACCTGAGATATTTAAATGTATTTCTTGTTTTTTCTTTTTCTTGATGACTAAGAGTCGAAGCTTCGGTCGCTATACCCAGGACATACTGGCACGTCCCTAGGTTGTGGCACCGAGATACATTCGGAGAGTATTCTAGATTAAGTGCTCCCCATTAGCCTCAAGCGCGAGATCTCCTAAGGAACCATGTCTTGGAGTCCGTAGCCTCAACCAACTGGGTTGCCCCTCGAGGACTTCTTAAAAGACTTCTTTAAACTCTTGAATGTTTCATGTCATTGTCTAAGAAAGTTCGATGGAAATTTTGGAGTTGAAAAAAAAAAACTTTAATTAATCTTTGGCAAAGAAAGTGGTATATGGGTTTGTTCATTGGGCAAAGTTTTCGATAGGAGAGGGGGGATTTACCATAAGTATAATGAGAGTGATCAATCATAAATGTGAGCTACTCCTTTAAGAAAGATAAACTTTACTCCCGATGCCCACATATCAGTCCTTGGGTCCTTTAGAGGGAATGGAATTAAAGAGTATTTTGGATAAAGAAGTTGAGTTACCTTATATTTTCCTAATTGTAATGTATTTTTTAGTTGCTCCCATCGAACAGAATTGATATCTTTTCTAGCGGCTCGCCTATTCTCTTGCCACCTTCCTCGAAGCTCTGAGGTAATGGCTACAAGAGAAACTCTATTAGTATTTAGCATATAGATTATCATAATGCAGCTTACCAATGAGAAATACATAATTCACTTACATTCGTCATGAATCATATCTAATATTTTTTCATATCTCTCCTCAGTTGAGAAAATCTCCTGGCTACAAAGCAATTTTGATTCAAAGATATCCTCGAGAACTTCTGCATATGATCTCCTGAAATAAAATACAGAAGCTATGTTGAGAAAAATGAATCTTGATCATCATCATATTTTAATACTAAGCAACACTTACGCGAGAAATGGATGAAGAACGGGACCCACGAGAGAAACTTTCTTACGATTATTTTCATTACCCTGCACGTCAACTACATTTAACTTCATAACTCGAGAAACTAAATCTCACCAATATTTTATAACATAATATGACCTGATATAAACGGAAATAATCAGCAACAGAAGCTCTCTGTTCATTGGACAACCTGTAGAAGTATGGCGACATTATAGACCTTTACAAAAAGAAAATATGACCACAAATTAAACAATTACTAGCTTTACCTCCTGGCTTTGCCATCACAGACCCAACAATGAACACCACGTCGACCACTAAATACCCACAGCATGTGATTAAACCCAAAGTCATCTGCAACAAAAAATTCAAGTTAAGTGTAACAGATGGGACTGAATAGAACAACATGTGCCTATCTAATTATATAACTGCAATTGAAAAGTTAATTCTCAGATTCATTGGACAATGTCAATTTGCCTGGCTTATTTTGAATATTCCTTCAAAAATATTGCGAGAGGCTTAACGTAAGGACATATTAAATAAGATAAACATTGCATATCTAACTGGCTACAGAAGATAAAGTAGTAAAGCGGAACTGACATAGCTAGTAATTTTTTAAAACACTCACAAGAAGCTGGTAATTTAAAATATGAGTATTTCAGAGTCCATAAGGACCATAACACCTTTTGTACATATTCTACTTCCCAATCCTCTTTAGAGCTCAAGGACACAAATGTACAACCTATAAACCTACTGATAATGGATTTTCTTACCTCGAAGGGCAGTATCAATTACTTTGATAGCAGCAGTCATTAAGGGCCAACAATTCAAGCAAACATCAGCTCCTGAACAACAATATCTAACATCATCGTAGTCAGTCATATCCTGCATATGGAAGCCTTTCACAGATTATTTTTTCAGTGAAAAAGATAGCATAATTAACTTTCAAAATGAATTGGAATTTTGAGCATTTTCAGAAACCATCTGCTTACAATATCAAAAACCAGTTCTCTCTCCACTGGAGTAAATACATCATCACCAGCATATGCATGTCTCTTTGCAGGCTGAAGCAGAAGAGTTCAAATGTGTGTGTGAGAGAGAGAGAGAGAGCTAGCATGCAACTAAATATTATGCAAAACAAGTATGCAGAATATCTGAAGCCTTGACTTTTTGGAATAAATCTGATAGCTAAAAATCAAATTTTGCAACAATTCATAATTATTCATCAAGAATCATGAAAGAACTAGAGAGATCGAGTTTGTACTTGTTTTTAATTGCATATATTAGAGATTGTACTTAAAATGCTGAGCTGCAGTTATATTTGCTAGGTACTCATATCCTTAAAATCAGAACATCAATAAAAAGTTCTGAATAGCTCAGTTAAATGTAGATAAAGGATGGATGATGCTTTAAAACCTACTGTACTGTAATGTTGATCAAGTATAAAAAGCTACATTAAGAGAGAAGAAGATAATTAAAAAATAAAAAATAAAAAAGGACCAGAAGATCTCCTTCAAAACAACTATTACTATATTTTCTCCAACAGAAAAGTATAAAATTTCAATTATCTATTAAATAATCAAACTCTACATACCCATCCTTGGGACACATTTCAATTGAAGCTGATGCCCAAGTTAAATAAAAGTAACACATAAGTCTCATATAAATCAAACAACGATCAAGTAAACAAGAAAGAGTTTAACTTACATCCACGCTGTATACAGGCCCAATATCAATTTTAAACGGACACTTTTCCTTGATGGAATTCTCCATTTCAGACAAACTGTTGAAGGATTGGAATCGTAGATAAATATCATTATCCAACGTGAATGAGAACTCTCTTCGGCCAAAATAGGATTGATCACTGCCTGGATGCTTTCCATCTAAAAACACATATAGTAGTAAAAGTTACATATACAATAAATTATTTATCTTCCTCTACGAATAATATTTTGTTGGGAAGGTTTGGGTGAAGTTCCTATTTGGTCCCTGTATTTCAAAATTAAAAGCTTTTACTCCCGACATTTCAATAATGCTCAATTTTGGTCCTTGTATGTCAATTGAGTTTTCTATTTTACTTATTTTCTTTTAAAATAAAATTGATGTCAAAAGCATTATAGCCACACCATCCATCAATTGGAACTTAAGATTAGTATATAGTCATCATCCTAGTCAACAATTTGTTATGTCACTAACAATTTTGTTATCGCAAGTACTAAATTGAGCATCATCGCCATGTCATGGATTCATTGGTAAAAGTATTTGATTTTTTTTTTTTTTTTTGAAACTGGGAAATCGGAGCTTTGCTCCACTATACCCAGGGTAACCATGGCCGTCCATTGGCCAGGCACCGGGAGACATCGAAGGAATGAAGACATGGAAGGTGTCTACAATACAAATAAATACCACAAGTGAGTCTCGAATCTAAGACCTTGAAGGGAGGGTAAAAGTATTTGATTTTGAAACATAAAAACTAAATAGAAACTTCATTCATAACCTAGAGACTAAAATGTTTTTTTTTTCTTTCCTGATTTTGATTCAATGTCTGAGAATGAAAGGCTTACCATTTCCATAAGACATCCACTTGAAAAAATCCCCATACGGAAAAAGCTTCCCTGCAACAATTTTAATTCAAATCGTTCAGTAGCAAAAAAACATAAAACATGAATAAATCATCACGGAGCAATTCAACACAAAAGGTTCTTAAAAAATCGAAAAAGTTACAAATAACTCACCGTAGTAAATTTTGAGATAATTAGCATCGAACCCATCAGGCACAATGTTCTTCGTCTTCTGTTCATTAGCATCCATCACCATATCGCTAACTCCATTCTCAACTTCTTCGTTAACCATTTTGCAACAACACCTGTATGAATTGCAAAATTCAAGGAATCACAGACCCTAAAACAAAAAAACAAGAGATGTTAAGACTTACAAAAGGCAATGGATCAGAGAAATTTGAACACCCAGATTGGTATTTGGAGAATGCAGAGACGAAGGAGACTCAAGAACAGAAATGACGGGAGTGGACTGATAAATTGGGGAAGATGGGGGGGTTTTGGCGGGAAAGTTGTCTTTTCATGGGGTTCGGCCGGTTAGGTTGGACCGAATTTGTTCCACTCAAGATATGGATTTTGTATTTTGAGTTACAAATTTGTTCGGCCAAAAGTCGTAAGACGTACCTGGATGTTGATCGGAGAAGAGCTTACGGGTCGCCGGCGGTGGGTCTTAATCTCTTTTTTCGCTCAATTTCGGGGCTCGACACAAACCTAATATGGTTGGGTCAAGTTGAAAAGGAAAGGAAATAGTCAATGGGCTGGATTTGAAACTTTGGCCCAAAATTAATTCAATAACTGAAGGTTGTTTGTAGGCATATGGCCAGTGGCTTTGGGAAGGGAAAAGAAAAAGAGCTTTGTTTAGAACTAAGCCAAATCTAGAAAATAATTGCAAATGTAGGCAAAAGTAAAAAGATTAGCAAAACTTATTTATTTTTTTAATTAAATAAATTTGTTTTTATAGTAAAAGATAAAAATATCCTCCTACCTTAATTAATACATTTTTAATGAATTAAAAATTTTATCTCAGTTCTCTTTTTCTTCACTGGCAAGTCCACGTTACCATCGTCTTCACCAAATTTTGAAGCAGACTCGTCAGATTCTTGCAAGAACTTTATTTGCGCCGCCATCGAGCTTTGGTTCTCGTGTAGAACTACAAACTCCGAACGACGAATCTCGCCTGCTCTTCGCGGCTTCGCTCGCGAGAAACCCATCTCGCACCATGGAAGTCAACCAAGATGCTTCGATTTTGCAGAGAAATCAACAACAGATTTGCTTGAGCCTCCTCGGAGACACTTCAGATGGTAACCATCATCTTTTCCGGCAACGATCGACACTCTTCCGGCGCCGATAAAAGAGTGACTCATCTGCAACTCCAGTAGGCGAACAAACAAGAACTTAAACTCAAACCTTAAAACAAAGATAAAATTATTTTGTTTAAGTAATACAGTATTAATAATTAATACAACTTAAAATTATTGTATTTATGATTATTAACAGTATTATTAATGAGGACTTAACATTAAATGTTCTCTACTAAAATATTAATACAGACTTTATAAGATTATTAATACTGTTTTTAAGTATTTTGATGTGCATATTCAAGATATTCATGTAGAATATAATTTTTTTTTTTCCGTAATTGAATGATATATATTACTAATACAAGTTAATAAAAGAGCAGAAGAAAAGAATAAAAAAACAAGTAAAAGAATAGAAGTACAAAATGAAATTTAAAATGAATAAATTAATATTTTATAAAAGGTAATGATGACTTGAAAATGATAGTTATAAAAGGTCATGATGTCTTGAAAATGAAAATTGTATTGTGCAGTGTGTTGACAGCCAGCCATTTAATGTTTTTATAATAAATTTTTTTTTAGAAAGAGAAGCGGTCGATTAAATTAAAATTTTATATAAATATAGTATTTATTAATACAATATTTATCAATACAGTATTTATTATAAAATACAAACGGAAATTAGGGATTTTGCCTTCCTATTGTTGTGATTTTAAGAAATAGAAACAGTGTATTTATAAATACTATATTATAATACAGTTTTTTTATTTTATTTTTATAAATACAGTTTTTTTTTTTACCTTCCGCAACGACAAAAAGAATTAGGTTTGGAGTTGGTTTTACCTTTGATTATTGTGAAGATCAAGGGGCGACCAAAACAAACAAAACATGAAGAAAACTGCCAAAATACAAAGAGATTCGAAGAAAATCGTCGGAATCGACGAAGAAACTCAAAGAAAACGCCTGAAAAAGAAGAAGAAGATGAATTAGTCGAAAAATCGCCAGAATAAAGAACAAACATGCTCGAAAAGGAGAAAAGTTGAAGTGGTTGGAAAACCTCTAAAATACATAAGAAGAGGAGTTCAAGATCGCCGGAAAACTGCTGTAAGAAAGAAGAAGAAGAAAATGAGGTTTGAAAACCACCGAAACAAAGAAGAAGAAGATATGATTTGAACCCGCCGGAAAATCTCACAAAACTGAAGATGAAATCGCATAAATTTCTTGAGTAGAGTGCCGTGTGGGGAAAACAACGATTGAAATTCTATTTGGAAAAGGTATAAAAAAAATATATATATTATCATTAAAAGAAGGGTAAAATAGTAACTTACAATATTTTGAATTAAAATTAAAAAAGAAAGAAAAATATAATTGCAATTAAGTTGAGATTTGACTAGATTTGTAAAATCTTTCTAAAAAATGGTTATCCACTACAATTTCCCAAAAAAAAAATGAAGAAAAAGGTTAAATTAGGTGGAAATTTGGAAGTAGAATAGAGTTTAAATGGAAACTTCGTGAATGGTAATTGTTCAAAATCTAGTGGCATAAAATGGAGAAGGCAAGTAAGTTTAGGAGAGCCATTGAAGGGGATTCATACATCGAAAAGTCAGAAAGAAACACAATTCTGGTGTGGTAAAAAACATGATTCAATTACTGATGGAATAGAAGGTGATGGGAAGAAAAGGGAGATTTGCTTACATTGAGTTTTTCAATGGGATATCAGTGGAGACGGTTGAACAGTCTTGCCGGACGCAATGAATATCTTATGTTGGAATGTTTGGGGGTTGGAAAACTCCCGAGCGATTAGGGCACTTCACCATGAAATGCAAAAAGAGAGCCCTAAAATTATTTTTGTTTCTGAATCCAAGATTAGCGATCATTTTGTTGCGAAGTTAAAAATGCAGTTGAATGTTGATTGTTGCTTCTATGTGCCGAGCATTGGGCATAGTAGAGGCTTGTTACTATTTTGGAATTCTCCTCTGTACGTGAGAGTGAATTCTTTTTCTCAATGGCATATTGATGACAAAGATTAGTATAAGTGGCGGCACTTTACCGAGTTTTATGGGAATCCAGCGCCTTCAAAACGCAAGGATTCCTAGAATCTCTTAAGGCATTTATATAAGGTTTCTGAGCTTCCATGGCTTTTTGGAGGAGATTTTAATCAAATCTTCTCCAATGATGAGCAAATTTTGGTGCGAATAGGTGCAATCATGGCATGAATGACTTTCGAGAGGTGATAAATGAGTGTTCGCTCATTGATCTGGGCTTCTCGGGAGATCAATTTACATGGATAAAGAATAAGAAATCTGATTCTACTATTAGAGTTCGGCTTGACAGGTATTTTTTAATTCCTCTATTTATTTCAAAATCGAGTAAAATTTCAATTAAGCATCTTAATTTTCATTCTTCTGACCATAGGCCTATCATAGCTGGGTTTAGGTGGGAGGTTAAAGGGATAGTTGTCTCTAATCCGTGCAAAAAGTTATTAAGATTCGAGAATAGTTGGGGTTAAGTTTGAAAGTTGTAAAGAGATCATGAGAGATAACTGGTGGTTTGGGGGTAGAAGAAGAGTTCTAGCAAATAATTTTCTCAACTGTATTAAAGGTTGCTTAGTTGAATTGGCTAGGGGGAATAAGAGGAGGTTGAAGGGGTCGGTGAGGAAGGGTGATTCAAAGAAAGAAGAAAGAGCTCTTTCTTGTTAGTGCGGCCGAGGGAAATTATAGGCATAGTAAGGTTGTTATTTTGTTGAAAGAGATTGATCAATTGCTCGAAGAAGAGGAGACTTTCTGAAAGCAAAGATCTAGAGATGATTGGTCGAGGTGGGGAGATCGAAATACTAAATGGTTTCATATGCGTGCCTCTAAAAAAAGAAAAGGAATAAAATTGATAAAATAAAAGATTCCATGGGAGTTTGGCACTGTAAAGTGAGGGATATAGCTGGGGTTGCAAAAGATTATTTTTTAAACATTTTTATGGCACAAGCGAGGGAGGAGGAAGCTAGAAGTAGAATTTTTTAAAGAGTTGAAAGGAAAATTTATGGTGACGAGCGAAAGATTTTAGACAAGCCTTTTACTAGAAAATCCTTGACTCCTTCCAAGCTCCTGGTATTGACGGAGCCAATGCGCTCTTTTTTCAAAATGATTGGGATATAATGGGAAATGATGTGGTCAAAGTTTGTCTTGGTGTGTTTAATGAAGGGAATGAGATTGGTTCGATCAATGGAACATTAATTGTGCTCATCCCTAAGGTATCGATTCCTTATAAGATGGAGGATTTTCTATCTATTAGTTTATGCAATACTATTTATAAAACTATTGTTAAGGCTATGGCTGATAGGTTGAAGTTAGTTCTGGATAAAATCATTTCTCTTAACCAGGCGACGTTCGTCCCAGGTAGGCTGATTACTGATAATGTTATTTTTGGTTTAAAAGAAAATCACATAAGACATGTTGGGCTATGCTCAAGTTTGACATGAGCAAAGCATACGACAGGGTGGAATGGAGTTTTTTGTTTGGCATGATGAAAAAACTGGGATTCAGTCATAATTGAATAAAAAGAGTAAAGTTGTGCATCACTTCAGTGAGATATGTGGTGTTGATTAATGGGAACCCTTATGAAGAGATCATTCCTCAAAGGCGTTTGAGACAAGGGGATCCCCTATCCTCTTATCTCTTTTTCATTTGTGCAGAGGGCCTTTCAACGCTACTTAACAAGGAGGATAATCTCAATTATGTTAGAAGTTTTAAAATTAATAATTATTGCCCCTCTATTTCTCATTTATTCTCTGCTAATGATAGTTTGCTTTTTTTTTTTTCAGGCAAATATGAAAGGTTGCTTATGATTAAGGACATTTTGAATTGTTATGAGAAATGCTCTGGCCAAACAATCAATTTTGATAAGTCTTCTATGCTTTTTAGTGGGAATGTTTGGATTAGAGATAAGGAAGCTATGAGTAATGAGTTGGGTGTGTGTATTAACGAGAATTTGGGAGTTCACCTTGGTATGCCTACTCAAAATAGTAGGAATAAAAAAGTTATTTTCAAGTCTATTAAAGGAAGGCTTGAGAAGTGCTTACAGTCGTGGAAAGGCAAGATGTTGTCAAGGGGAGGGAAAGAAGTGTTGATCAAAGCAGTAGGGCAAGCTATTCCCACCTATATTATGAGCTTCAGGTTGTCTAAATCTTTTAATGAGGATTTGGAAAACCTTTGTGCTAAATTTTGGTGGGAGGAAGAGGAGAATAAGAAAATGATGCATTAGACGAATTGGAAGAAGTTGGGCATGAGTAAAGGAGCAGGTGAGTTAGGTTTCATGAATCTTAATCTCTTTAACCAAGCGCTCCTAGCCAAGCATAGTTGGAAAATTTTGAGAATGCCCAACAGTTTGCCGAGTAGAGTGCTTAGGGGAAAGTATTTTAGTAACAGTGACTTTATTTTGGCCCCTCTTAGAAATAATCCATCTCTGGCTTGGAGGAGTATTGTTTAAGGTAGAAAGCTTTTAAAAAAGGCTATAGATGGAAAATGGGCAGTGGGATAAGGGTTTCTATTGGTAAGGACCCGTGGTTGTGTAAAGAAGAAAATTCGTATGCTGATAGTGTGAAAGATGGGTGGGAAAGTAGAAGTGTCTCTGAGCTAATTATTGATGGTAAAAAAATGGAATGAGGATCTAATATCTAACATCTTTTACAAAGAAGATGTTGATGTTATTATCAACACCCCCTTGGGAGAAACAAGGACGGCCGACGAGATTATTTGGACTTTCAAATAAAAGGCAGTTCTCGGTTAAAAGTACTTATCATGTGGCTTTCAATATGGCGAATTGTCATGACCCTTCTCCTTCTAATTTAAAAAGATGTGCTTCTATTTGGAATCAATTTTGGAATATTATTGTCTCGCCCAAAACCAAATTAGGGGCTTGGAATCTTATTTCTAATTCTATTCCGACTAATTACAACATCTATAGTAGAGGCATCGATATCAATGCCACTTGCCATTTATGTAATAAAAGTAGAGAATCGAATATGCATATTTTAAAAGATTGCAAAGTTTTTATTCGTGATTGGAAGAACATTTTTCCTTGGTTTACTGACTTTGTTAATTTTTTTCAGGAAAGTGGATAATGGATTAGACTTTTGAGAAAGGCTTTGTGCCAAATTGGCAAGGACGAGCTTCACAAAGCTCTTATTATAATATGGAGTTTATGGAAGTTCATAAATTTTGGCATCCATAGGAATACTTCTATGGAGTTCCATATCCTTAAGATATGATTGACAAGGCAATTAATTTTCATTGTTTGTCTATTTTAGGTATTGTCAATGCAACTCCTCTAAAGGAGAAAATGGAGAGAACCAAGTGGATGGCTCTCCCGAGAGGTTATTGGAAGATGAACACATATGCTTCTTTTTGTTCTCCTAGCAGTAATGGTGGTTTAGGTTGGATTCTTCGAGATTGGAAGGGATGCCCAAAATTAGTAGGGTGGAGTGCAAGAAGCAAGAACTTATCTGTTAAGTTCTTGGAAGGGTTGGCTATCAAGGAAGGGCTCAAGTCTATTCTTGAGTCTAAGTTATCATGGCTTCCTCCGATTCTAGTTGAGTTTGATTCTTCAGAGGTCATTAAAAGCTATCAATGAGGACTTTCTAGACATTTCTGAATTCAACAATATTATTTTTAATATTAAAGCATTGATTTCTTCTCTTGGAATAGGTTGTGGAATAGGGCAACTAATATGTTAGCCAAGCAAAAAACTCATATCTATTATTGTGGTTGGAATGTCTCTTCCTCCTATGTGGAGGAGAGTTTAGGATTTTAGAAGTGGAACCTTCCCCCTGTTATTGGCTCCATTTTGAAGAAGGATTGTTGTGATTGTTTGGTTGGTTGATTAATATATTCGTGTTTCAAAAAAAAAGGAAAATTGCACAAACCACCTTTATAGTATGGTGTTTGTAACAATTAAGTCCTTAAACTTTCAATTTGAGCAATCACAACCCCTAAAGTTTGATAAGTGTTGTAATTAACCGCTTTAAGTTAAATTTGAGAGATTCTCACATGTGTGAAGAGGGTAAACTTGTCTTAAAAATTATATTATTTTTTTCTCTCTCTAAAAAGCTTCTAACTCTAGAGAGAAGTTTACATCTCCTTCCTATTTCTCTTTGGCCATGGTGGAAGTTAGACATGAACTACTAAAAGTTTTAAAGCAAAGCTAGGCATTAATTATTTGGTAGAAGTAGTGAGTGAAAACGAGTTAGAAATTTAAAGGGAATGAAGAACCGACACCTCTAGGCTGCCATTTGTCATCTTCTTTGACAATGGTGCAGTATATTACCTTCGCTATTTATAGTTGTCAAATTCAATACTTGGAACTGTGGCATCAAATAAAAACTTTGGCATATTTTTAAGCTTTTGAAAAACTATTTAACATAATGGGTTATTAATAAAATAAAAAAGTATTCAGTTCAGATTTACCAAATTAAAATCCATAAATATCCAGGAGGTTTGATGAGGCATTTGTGAAAATCTCGTCAATGGATTAATTGCAATTTTACCTTGGTTAGTTTGAATAAAAAATTGAAATGAAGATTGGTTTGTTGTTTTAATCACAAACGGTGGAATTATGACGCTGGCTCTCCGACATTTCTAGTTATTAGATTATTAGGGCTGTTAGAATTGTTAGGATGGTTAGGGTTAAAGAGATATTTTACTATTTTAAGATTTGGTTTCCTATATAAATACTACTCTCACAGAGAAGATAAATATTACATCATTTTCTCTATATCTTCTTAATTTAATATGGTGTCAGAGCTATAATTTTTTTTCCGTTGCATTACATTTGTTTTCCTTCCCTTGTCAGTGTAATCCCCTGGGTACCATGTCCTCATTTTTCCATGGCATATTCAACTAATTTTTCCTTTTTCCAGTCTTTTCTAAAAAAAATTCTCTATGTTTTCTATTTTTTTTTCTGCAAGTTGTTTCTATTTTCCTAACTGGTTATTTTCCCAATTGGCTTTTGTTCCCAATTGTTACCCAATTAGCGCTTCCTTCCCAATTATTTCTCAATTGACGCTTCCTTTCCAATTGTTTCCTAATTGGTGCTTCCTTCCTAATTGTTTTTAAATTGGTACAGTCTTCCCAAATTGGCACTGCGGTCTTCCTAAATTGGCACTAATCATGTGTTTTTTATTCTTATTTATTTTGGTTGTTTTTTTCCCCTCATCCTCATCTTTTTCATTAGATTAATTTGCTATTAATAAAATATCTGTTCTCATACTTCAAGTTTGGACGGTCTATGTCGTCCAACTTGTGGGGGACTATTAGATTGTTAGGGTTGTTAGAATAATTAGAGTTTAAGAGATAATTTAATATTTTAAGATTTGGTTTCCAGTATGAATATTGTTTTACAGAAGAGATAAATAATACGCAATTTTCTTTATATTTTTTAAATTTAATACTAGTCTCTTCGTACATTTTGTGCTCAATGGCTACTAATTCATGTCTAACTTCCACCATGGCCAAAGAGAAATAGGAAGGAGTTGTAAACTTCTCTCTAGAGTTGGAAGCTTTTTAGAGAGAGGCTAAAGGAAAGAAAATCAATTAGCAATATTTTGAATTCAAGATGGAGCAAATTGTGGATCTAGATTATTTAATTAGAGTAATTGTAGGATCTTGATATTGTACATTATTATTTTCCTTATTTATGTAATTAACTTATATAGTCATTTGTCATGCCTATATAATGGCATTCATGCATAGTTGGAAAGATACACAAAACATTCGCCTATCTTTTATTTGTTTATGGTATCAGAGCACCACCTTTCTTGGTGCCTTTAGCCCTATACCTTCCGCCACAAACTTTAGCCAAAATCTAATTCATTCATCAACATGAATGACAACATTGATGTTCCACCAAAACCACAACAGCAAGATAATGTGGAAAAGGGAATTAAATTTCCAGACCCTTTATTATTGCACCCTTCAGACACCCCAGGACTTGTCTTGGTTACTACAACTTTGGATGGACACAATTATGGACAATGGAGTCGCTCAATGCATCTTAGCCTTAGTGCCAAGAATAAATTTGGCCTCATTGATGGGTCTTTCTAAGCTCCAACAACAAATGATGAAAGATTTTCAATGTGAAAATGTTGCAATGACCTGGTAATTTTATGGATCCTTCATTCTATTCAAATCTACATAGCTCGAAGTGTTATTTTTTCAGTTACCGCAGCAGCAGTTTGAAGTGAACTTCATGACAGATTTTCACAAGGAGATGAGTCGAGGATTTATCAGATACGACAAGAAATTTCTGAATGTCGTCAAGGATCCTTATCAATATCATCATATTATACCAAACTCAAAGGGCTTTGGGATGAATTGGGATCTTATCAAAAGCCCTTTACATGCACTTGCAATATGTTGAAGCAAGTCACAATCAGAGAAGAGAAAGAAAAGGTAATGCAATTTTTAATGGGGCTTAATAAAGTTTACTCTCAGGTTCGTGGATCGATTTTGATGATGAACCCACTTCCCTATACACGAAAAGTTCATGGTCTTAACCTTCAACAAGAAAAATAGATGGAAGTTGCCATACGTCGAGAAACAAAATCATTATCTCATGCTATGCAAGTTGCAACACCACAAATGACGGTCACTCATCATTCTAATCGCAAAGATATGCAATGCACTTATTGTGATCAAGGGTGACATTCAGCAGATCGTTGCTATTATGTGATTGGTTTTCCTGAAGGTCACAAGTGGCATGGAAAACAAATAAAGCCAAGAAATAAAAGGGCAGTGGCTCACAATGTTGAGATGAAAAAAGACTCAATTAGTGAAAGTCCAACATTTATAGCAGAAGAATACAAATAGATAATAACAATGCTTCAAAGTAAAAATGGAACTGGCTAGCCATATATAAATGCAACAGGTATATCAACACCCACTTGCAATAGCATAAAGCACGATGCATTTTCAACATTACATTAGATTATAGACAGTGGAGCAACAGATCATGTATCACATTTTTCACCTACTCACAATACAAATAAAACATCTCATGATTTTATTGGATTACCAAATGGGGGACAAGTCACTATTGAAAATGTAGGATCATTTCAGTTGTCTCCAAATTTATCTTTGGATGGAGTGCTTCATGTACCTAAATTCAATGTAAATTTGATATCTATGGGAAAATTAACGCGAGATCTCAGATGTACAGTGACATTTTACCCTGATTTTTGTGTTGTGCAGGACGTGGATACGAAGAGGATGATTGGCCTGGGCAAGCATTTTAACGGTCTCTATTATTTCGCACCAACTCAAAGCTCTTGTCCAACCAACCACATAACCCGCATTCCCAACCTTTGGCACCAACGCCTTGAACATCCATCTGATGCCCCTTTTCGTACTTTATCTCAATCTTTTCCAAATATTGTCTTTAATACTAAATGTGTTTGTGAAGTTTGTCCTTTGGCAAAGCAAACTCGTCTACCTTTTATTTCAAGTTCAATAAAAACTACTGCACATTTTGATTTGATTCATTGTGATATTTGAGGACCTCATAAAATTCCCTCACTTTCAGGTGCACGTTATTTTGTAACCATTGTCGATGATTTTACTCGATTTACTTGGATATATCTTATGTCTTTTAAATCCAACACCCAATCTATTTTGAAATCTTTCTTTTTTTGGGTTAAAACTCAGTTTCATCGTGACATTAAGATTTTATGTGCTGATAATGGTGGTGAATTCACATCAATGCGTCATTTTCTTGATGAACATGGAACCATTTTTTAACACACATGTACTCACACACCACAACACTATGGAGTTGTTGAGCGTAAACATCGTCATCTTTTGAATGTTGCTCTTGCATTACGATTTCAAGCTAATCTTCCATTACATTTTTTAGGAGAAAGTATCCAAACAGCGTGTTACCTCATTAATCGTATACCCATGCCTCTTCTTGAAGATAAATCTCCTTTTGAACTCTTACACAAAACTTAACCAATCTACTTCAACCTTCGAGTTTTTGGTTGCTTATGTTATGCCACAAATCTTATTCCCAATAACAAATTTGATTTTTGTGCACATCATTGCATTTTCATGGGATATCCTCTTAGTAAAAAAGACTATTCTGTTTATGATCTTAAACAAGAAAAGTTCTTCACTTCTCGTGATGTCATTTTTCATGAAGATATATTTCCTTTAAGCAAGCTTCCAAAAGAAAACCAAGATGAATATCTTATTTTACCTCTCTTTCATGACCAAATTCCTTATTTAAATCTCAACCTTTCCACTCTTCTTTTACAACAAAATCCTACTTCATCTACACCTACACCTCTGCCTCCACCTGACCACACACCTAATCTTTTACCCATTACATATCACTCTAATGATCCATCATCCTCATCCGCTTCCATAGAGAACTTAAATACTCATCTAACGACATCAAGTACATCAAACCCTTCCCAAATACCTAACCCAGCCACATCAGAACAAATGAATGGTCATATTTCTGACTTGCGTCGTTCTTCTTGAACTCATCGACCACCCTCCTACCTTCAAAATTTTCACACGTATCATGCTACTATTTTAGGTCATGACACCTCATCTACATCCACGTCTAGTACTCGTTACCCATTACAACGGTACATCTCTTACACTGGATTATCTGATAAATATAATTCATTTGTGAATAACATATCTGGCTCTGTTGAACCTGCCACTTATGAACAAGCTCGTCATGATCTGAAATGGGTTAAAGCTATGAATTCTGAAA
This sequence comes from Sechiopsis laciniata, assembly GCA_037833695.1. Taxonomy (NCBI): domain Eukaryota; kingdom Viridiplantae; phylum Streptophyta; class Magnoliopsida; order Cucurbitales; family Cucurbitaceae; genus Sechiopsis; species Sechiopsis laciniata. Next base: position 668,387 of record JBBMKA010000029.1, read on the forward strand.
TTAAAGCGTTAGAGGACAATAACACTTGGTCTATAGTCCCTTTACCCACTGGTCAACGACCAATAGGTTGCAAATGGATCTTTAAAATTGAATATCATGCTGATGGTACAATTGAGCGCCATAAAGCGTGCCTTATTACAAAAGGATTCAACCTACGCGAAGGTGTTGATTACAAAGATACATTTGTTCCTGTTGCAAAATTGATTACAGTTCGTTGGTTACTTGCAATAGCAGCAGTACACAATTGGTCTCTACATCAAATGAATGTGCAAAATGCATTTCTCCATGGTGACTTGATTAAGGACGTATACATGCTACCTCCACCTGGTTACTATCGACAGGGGGAGAATGTAGTTTGTCGACTACATAAATCACTATATGGCCTTAAGCAAGCATCTCGTAGTTGGTTTCAACAATTTTCTAATGCAATTCATGAAATTAGATTTCAACAATCAAAAGCCGACTACTGTTTATGTACACAGGTTTGTGGAAGTTCTATTACCATCGTATTACTTTATGTTGATGACATGATTATTACAGGTAACAATGAGAAGGCTATTAGTGAACTTAAAAAGTTTCTTAATAGCTGCTTCAAAATCAAAGATCTTGGACCACTTAAATATTTCCTTGGCAACGAAGTTGCTCGTTATAAAGAAGGAATCACAATTTGCCAACGAAAGTATACATTAGATATATTGGAAGAAGTCGGACTACTTGGAGTAAAACTAAAAACTAGTCCCATGGATCATGATTTAGTTAACAGACATAGAAAATGTAGCCCTTAAAGATCCAACTCGATACCGTAGGCTAATTGAGAAGCTCATATATCTCACAATTAGTTGGCCAGAAATTATATATTTTGTGAATAATCTTAGTCAATTTATGCAAGAACCCAAGATTCATCATCTCAAGGCTGCACATCGATTACTTCAATATTTAATGCTGCTTCAAGACAAGGATTGTTATTCTCAGCTAATAGCCCACTTGAGTTAATTGGATATTGTGATGCTGATTGGGCGAGATGTTATATTACACGAAGGTCTGTAACAGGATATTTCATTTTTCTTGGTAAATCTCTGATATCATTGAAGAGTAAAAAATAGACAACAGTTTCAAGGCCATCGGCAGAAGTAAAATATTGATCCATGGCTGCAATTACTTGTGAGCTCTCTTGGTTGAGGTATCTTTTAAAAGACTTGCATGTACAACATTCAGACCCGACAACATTATTTTGGGACAACCAAGCAGCTTTACACATTGATGCAAATTCTGTGTACCATGAGCGGACGAAGCACATTGAGTTAGATTGTCATACTGTTTGTGAGAGAATCCAAAGAGGAGAAATCAAAACAGCCTATGTATCAACAGGAAACCAAATTGCAGATATATTTACAAAGTCATTGCGTTCACCGATATTCCATACACACCTCAACAAGTTGAATATCATTAACATCCATGCTCCAACTTGAGGGAGAGTGTTAAAGAAAGGTAAATCAATTAGCAATATTTTGCATTCAATATGGAGCAAATTGTGGATCTAGATTACTTTAATTAGAGTAATTGTAGGATCTTGATATTGTACATATTATTTTCCTTATTTATGTATTTAACTTATATAGTCATTTGTCATGCCTATATAATGGCATTCATATATAGTTGGAAAGATACACAAAACATTCACCTATCTTTTATTTGTTAAAAGAAGGATATAATTTTTAAGCAAGTTTACCCTTTTCACACATGTGAGAATCTCTCAAATTTAACTTAAAAGGGTTAATTGCAACACTTATCAAACTTTAGGGGTTGTGATTTCTCAATTAAAAGTTTAAAGACTTAATTATTACAAACACCATACTTTATGGGTGATTTGTGCAATTTTCCCAAAAAATAAAAATGGATGTTATCAATTGAGAATGGCAAAGGAATTGAAAGAGTTACTTTCAACGGAGTATAACTCAAATAACTTAAAATAATGGATAAAAATTATTTCAAAAAAGAAAATTCACAATAATTAAGGCCCTGTTTCATAACCATTTCATTTTTTGTTTTTTGTTTCTTTATTTTCATTTTTTGTTTTTGGTTTTTTTTTAAAAAAAATAAAAACTGTATATGTTTTATAACTGATTTTAGTTTTCTATTTTTAAAAATTAAAAGCCAAAAAACATGTTTGATAACTGTTTTTTGTTTTCAAACATCACATTTTGTTTTCATTTTTTTAGTTTTTTACTATTTATTCTTGATTTTTCCATGCTTTTTTTAAAAGCAAAAACAAAAGACTATTTTTAAAAGGCTACTTTTTTTTAGCTTTTAGAATTCCTTTAATATTTTAAAAACGTTTTTTAAATTTAAAAAATAAAACTAAAATTGGTTATCAAACAAACTTATTTTAAAAATATTAAAAACAAAAATAGAAAATAAAAAACGAAATGTTTATTAAACGAGGCTTAAGAGTAAGTAGATTTGTTTTAGGAAAATTGTATTGAATTGACTATTTTCACAAAATAATTATAAATCTAGGTAAATTTTAAAATATTTGCATCCATTGTCATTAATACGTTTTTGTTATAAATTCCTTAAAACCTATTTTTGGCACATTTAGATGTGATTTAGAATGCATTACAAGTGATTTAAAGTCAATTTAAATTGCTATAAAATTTTGGGCAAATTCTATAATGATCCAAAATAGTGAGTAAAGAGGTCAATAGAGCAAGAAAAAAAAAACGTCGGGATTTAAGTGGTTAGACAAACATCCTACTCTACTAGCAAATGAACTTATGGCCTTTGCTCTATATTATAGAGATAACAATCACAAATTGCAAGTTTGTTACAAAAATGATTCAATATATGATTTAATTAAATGGATTCATATTTAATTAACTCATAACCATTGAAAAATAACAACGTTAAATTTGAAACTAAATTGTATAAAAAAAAACATAATCCACAATAATTAAGAGTAGATACATTTTTTTTAGAAAAATTATACTCGATAGACTATTCTCACAAATGTAGGCAAATATTAAAATATTTGTATTCATAGTTATTAATAAGTTTTAATATTATATTCTAAATATTTATTAATATCAATATAATATATTATAAATACTTATTAATATGGTATTATAATAAAGTATGTAACAATACTTGTTGATGCCGAAATTTGGTCTTCGAGATCAGCGGTGAATTTGTATTTGATCGGGGACGAATTACCTGCAAAAGAAACAAAGAACTGGACACCAGTGTGGTGTGAGCCACGCCGCCTCCGATACCTAAGTCAGTCGAGATTGAAAAAGGTGGGTAGGTGAGTCAAGTTTAGGGTTTCGAATTAGCGTACCTCTTGACTAAATAACTTGCATATATATAGGAGG